>JAECUM010076180.1:0-15441 GCA_016617855.1 Megalonaias nervosa | reverse complement strand
ACCGGCTCTTGAACCGACTTTTCCAGAGCAGCCTTTCCCTTCTGCCTAGCCCCTTGCTGTTTTCCTCTCGATTTTGGTTGTTACTCGTGGCAGCGGTTGTTGCTAGGTTGTATATTCCATGTGATGTCTCGGACGGGGTGTCCGCCAACGCGTTCTGCGTAAACTGCTCCCATTGTTGCTGCACTCTCCCTCTCTTCGTCCCGAGTGGGTGGGTAGGTGGCTTCTTCTTAATCTTATCTCTCTTGGAGTTACTTTTTCCCAAATCAGCGGAAGAGTCGACCTCTTCTACTGAGGCCTCAGGTTCCAATCTGATGCGATTGTTTTGCCTAGACCTTTCAATGCCTTTAAAGCCTGAGAGGTGATTGTGTCCATCGCAAGCGTCATATTTCTTCTATACTACTAGTTCCTTCCCTTGCTACAGACTTTTGCGCTGCAGGCTGGTCGTTCGTTCGTTCGTTATTAGATTTACGTCCTGTGCAAACATAAAGTAATGTACAACTAATTAATGCCTTCAAAGTAGGCTATTCAATTTCTTTTCCCTTGGTAAGCAATCAGGTGCCATCATCTGACACTTTACTATACGTAAAGCGTGCTACTTATTTGGTCGTAAGGTGGGAATGGAGCCACACACGTGACGACAGACCGGCTACGTGCAAGCACGCACCTCGGAGATTTGATTAATGCGACGAGTGGGAAAAGGAGCCACGCACTCGTCGCTGTCTGTACTGCATGCAACTCGATATGCATGCCCGAATGCGGTAAAGGAGAAGTAGAAGGGGTCCCCAAGCAAAGCAAGAACTACTTGAAACACCAAGAGAATACTGTTAAATACCATGTAATTTGAGATACTATTTTCTAACGGTGGACCAGTGGATCATATTTTTGTTTTAGATCAGTGATATAAAATGGATTTTCAAGAAAAAAAAGATAAAATCTTAGCATACGAGGCAATATTGATCAGTAACCCTGAAAAGGGCTTTTGTCAAACCTCTAATGGCAGGACCAGGAATGACCTAAAGAGTACAGACGGCAAAAACTTCTTCCTTTTTCGCCCTTTGCTGATATTAAGAGCAATTATGTCCGCCATCACCCCGTCCTCCTATTCTGTCCGGAACTGGATTGGCTGGACCGGAATGCTAAATGCTCGGATCATCATATTTACAATGGCTATCACTAGGGGAACAGGGCACTGCCAATACTTCTCCCCTAATGCGCTTATGTCTCCCGCATCAAGGGGATAATTTGACTACTCCCTTTTAGTCAGCGGGCCCCATTTCATCTGTATTTTGGGTCGGGTTTTCACGAGGGCTCCCGTTTCGTATTCCCCATTCCTCAGCCAGTAAAAAAAAAAAAAAAAAAAAAACATATTCAGAAAGATGAGATCTCTGAATGGCGGGGGGATCGGCTGTTGTTCATTCGCCGCTCTCTTTTCTTCTGGTGGCAGAGGTAGCTCCTTGGCTTTCTTCCCGGCTGTGTAGGTTACGTAATAACTGTAGCCGAGGTACTAGTTGCTCATGTTTCTGCTGCAGATGTTGATGCTGAAACTACTGCTGCTCTGGATGGTTTCTGTCTTGCCATTTCTCTTTAGGTTTCTGTCTTAGGGTCTTCTCTTTTGCCTCTTTTTCTTCTTTCTTTTCTTTATATATCTGGTCAGAGATATACAGAACATTGTTCTAAGGCATACTTCCAACAAGATTTCTGATTACTTATTTTCAAAGTTAAGATACCTGTTATATATATCAGGAAAGAAGGACATTGGGTTCCAGAATGTCCACAATATCAAAGGAAATGAACCTCTATGACCGAAGAAAAGAGACAAACGTGAAGATACATGTTATCAATGTCAGAATAAATGGACACTGGTCTTCAGAGTGTCTCTAAAATAAATAAAGTAGACGAAGGAGCATTCCGAAGTAGAAACAGGAGAAGAGTCCATTCCAGTCAAATATTCTAGAAAGCAAGACAAACAATAGCAAGATTGGAAATGTAAACAATTAAAAGAAGGACAGTAAAAATGTGAATTTAGGTTTTGTACTATGGAGTTTCATTGTGATTCTGGTTTCATAAGAATATATGAAAGACAAGAGTATTTTTTCTTGATCTTTTTCTTAAATTCCACATCATTTATCTATCAGTTTTATTTGTGAAAATATGCAAAAATTGTCAACTTGTCAAATTTAAATTTTTGGAGATTTCGTAAGAATTATTTTTACAACTTTAATGATTTTGAGCTGCTCTATTAAACTTTTGAAAAAAAGCAAAGTAACTATATAATTATTTTTCCTCGATCTCCTCTATTGATGATCGCGAAAGACAATTGTCTTTCTTGAGGACAAAAATCCAACACGCAAAATCAAATCCAGCTAACTGAAAGCAAGATCAAAGACATAGTTATCACACTGCAAAATAAATCGTCTGGTTCCGATGATATTAGCCGTGTCAAGTTTGCTAAGCACCCAGCTATAAAGTCATGTATAAGCTATAATCTACCTGTCTTGGGAATATTACCTCGGCCTTGTGTTTGATCTCTAAAGATTGCCGCGGGGTTAGTGTTGAACTCTTACGCAAGGTTACCATGACCAACCAGAGACCAGAAACGTGAGTCGGCAAGCGTGACCTGTCGCGCTACTTAACAAAGGCTTGCCGTTATCACACCAATATGTTAAAGGTTAGTTCAAGGATCAAAAGGAAAGTCCAAGGGGTGAATTGGGCGTGTTCTTATCCGTCCCCAAGTTGACCGACAGCAAGAGGGACATTGTCCGCTAAGTTTGATTGGATCAGTCCACAGCGATATCCAATCAAAATTGAGATAGAGGGCGTGATTTACAATTCAGACCCGAATGATAAGTTCCGAAATCATAAGAGTATTTTAGTACTCCGAGAAAGAAGCCACTCGTAATCTGTCGGCAGAACTTAGAGGTAGATTCTAAGGAAAGACAAAGCTTCAAAAAGGTCAGTAAGTTATTTGCTGGATTTTTGCAGAATATTACGCCATCATAATTGTAATTATTTGTAGTATGTACACTTAATTACTAGGATCGTTTAGTATGTAGAATTACCTTTGTAGTGTTTCATTTACATGCGTGTTTGAGAAATGGGCTTGAGGCTTACGTAGAGAATTATTATATGCGAAGCGGCATTTTGTAGATTGTTAGCTTGTGGTCAGAATTAATTTTGTAATTCGCTATTAGGTTACTTCGTATTAAACCAGTGCATTTATCAATGCGTTATGTTAGAATTTACACATGCTTGAATTGTGAATTTGGAAACATGGTTGAAGTACGTAAGATTAGTTACTTTGGACGTATGCATATATCTCAGCATGGATATTTGAATGTTCGCGTACTTTGTATGAGTTGTAAAGTAAAGAAATGCGTCTGATTATTGTGATATTGTATAGTATATTGGGATTAGGAATATGTACTGATGTGACGCAATTTATTGATGTATGTATAAGAAGTAATTGATACCGTGCTGTATTATGACTTTTGTTTTTCCATACAAGAACGTATGGGTATCTCGATGTGAACGAATGCGTGACCGAAGAAATCTGATAGTAGTTATCTGATGATAGGCTGTGTGTAGTGTGAGATGAGAGGGCTAAGGAAAAAGATTGTACAGTCCTTGTGTTTTAACAGGAAGTTTTTTAGGAGACAGAACTTCCGTTTCCATTGGGTTCCAAGTCTTCAAGAGTTGGAGACGAAATTGAGACTGTAGTTGAGACAGTCGAAGTCGACAGAAGAGTAGTCGTGGGGGAGAAAGTGGAGGAGGAGGAGAAGGAATTTGGAGAAAGGTCGGGGAGGAAGAGGAGAAGGAAATGGGAGAAATAAGAGAGAAAGGATACGACAGACGAGTAGAAATCAAGGACAAGTGGAAATCAATCTCACACTGCTAATTAAGTGATGCAATAGGCTTATTAAAGGGTCGAGCGGAAGGAGTATAAATGGAAATTTGAGTCATTTGATTATTGAATTGTTATTAAATTGTTATTCATTGAATTTCAACCTTTGTTTGCATATTTAATCATCTAACCGTCGGCATTGCTGACTGGGGACTCGAAGCTTTACATCTATATTTCACTAAATTTAACTTCCAACAAAATAGAACCTGGGTGGGACTTCTATAGTAGTTTAAATAAAATACTGGGAGCATCCCACCCCAAACCATATAGTTCGTCACAAGCCTCTTCTCACTTAAGAAAACGGAATTTTCGGTTTGCAAACCACTATTACTAATCTTTCATAAGTCATTAAATTTACGAAAATTCCAAATCAGAGGAAAATGGCCAATGTGGTACCTATATTCAAGAAAGATGACAAATCTATGCCGCCAATTAAAGGCTCATATCCCTTTGAGTAACATTTTAAAAATTTTCGAAAGATTGGTTTTTAAATATATGTATAAGTAATTCATTGACAATTATTATCTTACAAATATCAGTTTGGTTTTATACCTGGTCATTAAGCCACATATCAGCTCATCGATATCTATTATAACATCCGAAGTGAAATTATGTGCATTTTATTTTCTGACATATCAAACGTCTGATAGAGTGAGGCATAGGGGATTAATTCATAAACTGAAAAGTGATGGAATTAATAGAAGTTTAATGGCATAGATAGATGATTATTTAGCAAAGATGACACAAAGAGTCATGGTAGGAAATGAATTCTCAGACCTTGGACAACTCACCGTATGAGTACAGCAGGGATCAGCATTACTTCATTTTCTTTTTCTTGTATACATTAATGATATAGCGGAATGTTTAAAATGACTGATGAGATTATTTGCAGATGATTCCTCTTTACAATGCATATCGTCTGATCCACTTTTCATTTAAGGCTTATTATTAACTCCGTATCTTTTCGAATTGGGCAAGTGAGGGATCCTATATATGTATTTTCAAAACATAATCAGAATAAAATTTATTTAACGTACATTCGACCAATTTCGGAATATGCATTTGAAATAGTGCCTTCCTGTACTAACTTTGACTCTGAAACACTTGAAACATTACAGCTTGAAGCAGCCATCAGTCTCTGGATTACCAAAATTTACAAGCACAGAAGCACTTTGTTTTGAAACTGGATGGCCTACTCTCTCAGAAAGGCAAATGATAAAAAAATCTGAACAGTTTTTTTAAATAAAATTGTCAGCAACCAGACTCCAAATTATGTTAACAGATTTACTCCTGTAACAGGATTGAAACCGAATTTTTTGGACAGTGTGATAACACAGTACAATGTGAGTGACTGGAGTTTATGAAATCAAATATAAATGTTCACGAGAATACATACTCAAGTAGACTCACAAACCCACCCAATACATATGATATAAGACTACAATACCGAGCATGCTATAAAAAAAACAAAAACATTCATATATTACAAAATATGAATATGGTTCATACATACATAATATATATATATATATATATATATATATATATATATATATATATATATATATATATATATATATATATATATACTGAAAAGAGGATGTCTAATAGAATCATATGATACAAAGGAGTAAGTATGGTTCATACAACCATATGATACAAAGAAAAATAAGTATGGTTCATACTACCATATGTCCTTCTAAACGTTACGCAGTGTATACTGCCCTTATTCAGAGTTCGAAATTCACATCACTATTCCTGGGCCTTCTCTAGAATCCTGAATTCTCATCCTACACGTCCAATCATGTAGTAACAGATACACAATCAGCTGAATTTAGGTCAATGGCTACGCTGCCACACTGCAGATCATGGCGTCACCATTCTGGTTCTTACAGCCAACCCATCCATCCAGCTATAAATATACCAAGCTGGTCATAATAAGAAATAAACTAAATGCAGAGGGGTAATCCATAAATATATGCTACCACACTGTTTTACGCCAAAATAAAGCCCTTAACGATAAATTGTAACATACCAACAATTGTCAAGTCTTTTAAATACGAAGAATGACAAATAAAAACAGTATACTGAAGGGAGGATATATATATATATATATATATATATATATATATATATATATATATATATATATATATATGTGTGTGTGTGTGTGTGTGTGTGTGTGTGTGTGTGTGTGTTACAAAATTGAATTGACTTGGTATATTATTTAACACTAACCCATTATTTTCTTGCCTTATTTCGTGACAACTCCCACTTTGTTCACGAGACACGGTGCCTTATAATATGAGAAATTCGAATAATATCATTCAGTATCAATGTAGAAACTCTTTGTTCAAAACATCGTATATACTAACACTTATCGAACATGGAACGGTCTGCCACAATCCGCAAGAAACTGTTCCTATCTATTAACATAGAAAAAGACGTTACCGAGCTCCAAGTTATCTAGCATTTGGAAGTAGGCAATCTTCTGTGCAATAAAGCAGTTACCTGCGTATTAAGTCAGGATCGATAATGATGAATTAAACTGATTTCGATTAAATCGAATTAAAGATGTCAATTTTTTCGTTGATAAATCATATTTAAAATTTATTTGCTTCTTTTTTATTTTTTCCTACACATATATTAGCTTCTTGTTTCCGGGTCGTGCCGAGCAGACAATGCTGGATTACCCATTAAGCACACTACGAACGTGTTTACGGCACCAACCCAACAGGGGCGCCAGAAGGTTTCAAATTAATTGTTGGTGATAAAATTAAATTAATTATATATGACTATTTCGATCTGCATGTACGTGTATTTTGATTTGGAATGATGACAACAGTGGTATTTTCCCACATTTTCCCCACCTTTTTTAGCTTTTAATATTGTTTTTGTTTTGAGTTTCACATGGGGGGGGGGCACAATAATATCTTCAGTGTTTAGGGCATTGGAGGCCTTAATCAGGCACTGCGAGCAGATACCCTACAGTGGGGCAAACTAGTTGATAACAGACCAACAGAATTACAGTCCAAGTAAACGAGCAGTTTGTGCCTCTTCATACAAAAAAGAGTCAACATGACACGGAATTTTTTCTGCCTACGTATTGCTCTCATCCAATCAGATCTACCAGTGACTCACGATCATAAAAATCTTAAGTTGAAAGATGTTAACCCCCAAAATTCGACGGATATTGTAATGATGTTAAAACCACACCAACAATGTTCAGTCTATCAAAACAAGCATAAATTTGATAAAACAAATAAAAATCATTTTCTATATTAAAATAGGTATGAAAAATAGACAAATTTAACAATTTTAAGTATATTATGTAGGAGACAAACCTATCAATGTCACTATCAAAGATTATTGTAAAGTTTAGGAACTTATATTCATCGATGTAGTAATAGAGCTGTTAACCGTATTTGCACAGAATGGAAACAATCGATGGAAATCAAGAAGTTATGAAGAGAAAATATTTGGTATTATCACACTTCAATCATGAAATATTTTTTAATATCTACCGAAAACAACAAGCAGTTTCACCGCAGGCTATTAACTTTATCTCTCTGTTTAACGACTATAAAAAAAAACAAACTTCGATTAACTTAGTCGATCGTTTTAAGTTATGAAATTTGTTGAGTATTCACTCACTTTCATATAAGTTATCGCGGATAAGTGTTTACACCTTGCCTAAGAACAGACGATGTCGTACATGGTGTTGTTAGATAACTTGAAAGATAATTTATTTTCTTGTCATTTGATACCCGTTTTCGATACGTTGAAAAGATGTGCTTTGCATGTCAAATGCCTTGGATAAAATCCAGATCTGGAAGGTTTTATCCGTATCCATGCGGAGATGTTTCGTAAGGAAATATTTGTGTACCAGTTGCCGCAGTGTATATTAGTCCAAGCGGAGACAGCTATATAACGTCTGCGCCAGGCCGACTTCCCCAGTCGTCTGCTTTTCTAGACACTCGGAGTATCTCTTCTCATTAACTGTTACTCACGGTAATGAAGATGAACTGTATTAAGTGTTTTGTGTCTGGGTTGCCTTCTTGACAGCAGCAACAGAAGCAATCACCCAGAAAAGAAGTGCACAGGACGAACCGATATTAGATGCGTTACGCAATCTTATGGTACATTTAGTTCATTCGGTCCTTTAACATCAGGAACATATTATTTCTTAATTCTTCTCTTTTTCTGTTTTACTTCCTCTATTTCCGTTCTGTTTGTTTTATTTCCCATTTACCATCCTACCGAAGTGCATAACTACCCATCAATAAATCTGCACTGCTTTGTTATATTCATACATTCGCTATATTTTTCATACAGTTGATGTCATTTTATTTCGATTTTATTATTAACGTTTATTCGATTTTTATGCGCAGTTCCAGCTAATACTTTCCAATACAAGTTTCAACACATTAACACTATCTGAGATCAAATATATAATCCTTGTTTTGGTCTCTATATCAATTAGTTATCACGCTCATAAATCTGACCGCTGTTAAAAAAAAAATTGCTCCAAAATATCCGACCCCAAAAACCGTACCTCAGTAATGATCCCATATTTTTGGTACATTGGAAGATACAACAAATATAATCGATAGGCAAATTATATCCTTATGTGTGCTTCAAAATGTAATTAAGTTTCAAAATCGAGTTCTAAAATAATAGACTTGTAACCCTTTTTTGTATGAAATAGTATTACTTAATATGTGAAAATAAAGAATAATCGCATGGTACCTGACTACGGAGAGTTAAGTTCCATACATTTATCAGTAGAATATCTCTTTCTTGGTTTTTACGTTTCAAAAGCAGCTGTCACACTGTCCAAAATTAGCACGAGCATATTTTCATTCACTTTTGCACAGATCGTTCCCGCAAATAAAAGCCAGATTATAACATTGTTTCAAGGCCGGAAGTGTGGGGTTATTCTGGGACCATAGGGGTTGTCCATAAAGGACGTCCGCGGATAATACCTGTTTTCCTAACCCCCCTCTCCCCTTGTCCGCTTTTGTCCGCATGTGGCTTACCCCCTCCCCCCCACCCCGCCTGCGGACCTCCCCAATTAGCATTATACACTGCGCTATGGTCTGGCAGTGTAATAACTCGTGCTCTCAAAATACAACGCTCACTGATCTCATCACAACATGTAACTCAAAACAAAGAAAAAATAAACAGAAAGTTCATTCTTTAAAAAAGTCTTTATTCAGGACATAGAACTAAAGTTGTCATCTCACAGAAAGCTAAATTCGATAGACTGTCAATGTCTTACTCCACTTCAACAAACGCAGACTGTAGCCAGTCAAATAAGTTGCGAACAACTGGCAGACCATCATCACTGTTTTCAGCTGCGGAAGCTGATGATGCAGTTGACAGAATAGCGCTAACAGATCCAGGCTCCACAGCGCCGAGTCTGCCATTTCAGCTTGTGTGCTCACTGCTGCATGCCTGTGAATACGGGCATGATTGCGCTTCGCAGCCTGAGATGGAAAGTACAGGCCACACTGATTACAAAAGCGCTTCTCAAAATCAGCAGTCACCGACGGACAGTAGAAATCAAATGGCATCCTCTGGAAGTCGTGTGAAGGCTGCAGATGTAAAAGAGCCAGTCGTTGACAAAGCAATCCAAACGTTCCACTGTTGCTGCCAACTGGTGCATAGGTAATCCCTTTATCTGTGCTGTAATGTTGAACAGGTGGCGGTAAAATTCGTCCTGGAAATATATCATTGTAGTTAGTGCGACGCTGACCACAGCATGATTCACTGTTTCACTTCACAGTCTGCAAGCAATACTGCGACTGTTGAATGTGCCGACTTGACCACTCATCTGACGGTGGACTGATGTCCAGTTTTCCTGCATCACACGATACAAAAGATGCTACCACATCAAATCCATCAATAACCGTTGAGCTCCAGATTTCTGCCACCACTTCACTGGCCTTCTGGAAATTGGCCCTTTCCAACTCTAATCACATGTCTTGCCATTGCTGTCTAAATGAGATCCATAATGATTGTGAGGCAGGATCAATCCTGATAGGTCGCGTGACAGAAGAGCCATGCGTCGTTCGACGGTGTTGTAGGCAGAGTGCCCTGGCGCATAGCACGCAACGAAAATCGCATCCAGGTTGTTGTAATGGAAGGCTCGATAGGCTGCGGCTAGTGTTTTCGGAAATCGAGGGTTCTCTTCCGGACCGCCATCTGTTGTTACGACTACAATCGACTTCACTGATCCATTAATACACATAACAGGCTAAAAAGCAGGAAGTTGTTTGAGTTCTTCAAAATCAGTAGCGTGTGTCATTGCTGTGCTACTGTCATGCTTCCCACTGCGAATGAAGATAGCAGTCGGCCCTGAATACGATACAGCCCCTGGTTTTATAAGACATGCAGCATAGACTGATGGAATCGGTTTGTGGCGTTCTGCAGTAACCCAGTCGTGATCTGGCAGCTGCACACGATACTCCATGTGCATCAGAATGGGCGCCTGCTTATTTGCTGCCAGTAATCCTAGTGTTCTCTCATAACAACAGCCAGATCTTTCAAGTAGCAGATTGTAGTTGCTGCAAAATGAGCATCCACGTCATTGCGCCTTTCACTGTTTATTGCCTTAAGCAGCTTGATAGGCACCGTGGTCACGTGAAACTTACCTTCAGTCGTCGCCGAATTACGTGGAAGTAGACGTAGACATGTTCCTGCTCGACTGATGCTGAAGCCATCTTGGACGATGGCTTCATTCAAGTCATCCAACGTTTTGCAGCTACTAAGCTTCTCAGATCGTTGCCGCGGATCAGCAGCTGCTCCACATGATACAACGTCCACGATTGTTTTTAGCAACTGTGGTTGGTCATCTTCTAAGCGGAGCCTTCCTACTTTCTGCCGACAGAACTTTTTGAGTCGCTGGCCAATGACTGGATGTTCTTCCGTAACTTCAGTCAGCTTTCTCTTGAAGTCAAGCCTGGAGTTCTGTTTGCGTGCTCGTTCAGCTGCGAGACGTTTTAACTTTTTCTCCTGCTGCACCTTTTTGCTGCCGAGTTCATCAGACTTTGTTTTCATATCAACTGTCCACAGTCCAGTGTATTTTACCTGTAGAAGACTAGCCATTTGTGCGTTGACAGATTCTAACTCATTGCTTGCTGCGTCTTGTGCTGATGTAGAGCGTCGCGTTTTTTTCTTCACTAGACATGCTACTGCTGTCGCTTGCATCTCGGCATCCATCTCTCTTGCTGTTACTTCAGCAGAAGATGCCTCTTCCACCTCTGACTGAACGTCACTATTTATTATCACCACAGTTGACGGAGATAACGTGGATAGCGTCGAAGTAGTTGAATCTGATTTTGGTTTAGACTGGCCTTAGGCGTGGCAGCGCGGGCCCACATGCTCATCAGACGACTTTTTCTTTCTGCTGCTCTCGCATACCAAACTCGAATAAAGTTTTTGACTTCTTCATTTTGTTTATAATTGTTCCACTGCTCCTGTGCACGTTTATGTGCCAGATCTACCTTCAGATAAGGGTGTGCAGCAATGAAAGCATCCTTAAAGTCGCTATACAGTTTATAACACGCATCCATTATTAACATCGGTAGTATACAGAATATTCTTAAATAATAAGTAATATTAGCCGGAAAAATATAGATATTAAAAACTCTATTAAACAGTACGTTGCCCATGTCCCTGATTAACACACACGTGTGAGGAAGGCAGCTGGAGTCGATGCTTTCAGATGCACTGTGCGTAGCAGCAGTGTAGTGGTCAATGTTCCTTCTAAGGTGCGCAGCTGCGCGGCCGCGCAGCTTATTAGAAAATGCAGCGCAGCAGTTTCAAAATTCCGCGCACAAGTTTTGGTAGGAAATACATATGTCGCGCACTGGGAGCCAGACCTATGTATTAATGCCAACCCATTCATATATATTCTGTGGCACGAATCGTACAAATTGAAATTAACAAATAATTTATACTTAGGGATCACACATAAAGGACGTCTGCAAAACATACTGGAATACACGCAGTAGTCCTAAAGCAGCTGTTCAACTCAGAATATCATAACAAAAATGCTAGCTTGCGGACGTCCGCAAGTTCCTTTACACCCCTCCCTCCCTTGTCCGCAGTTGTCCGCATTTGAACAAAAAACTCTCCCCCATTTTTGCGGATGTCCTTTATGGATGATCCCTTAGCTGGTTTATACTGACTAGTTTTGGGACGCAGTGTATACACAGGGAATAAAAACACATGATTTACACATTACGACTCCTGGCTAATCTCATAATCTTTATAGAAATCTGAGACGCTGATGAAAAATAATTATTTTAACTGCATTATGATCAAACATGATAACGTTTGGATATTGTTATTCAAATAACATGCATCTGTAATTTCATTTTTTTTAGTTGGACAAATACACATTTTCAGTTTTACATTTGTATAAAAAGAGGCGGGAAGGAAGAAGAAATGTTTTTTTCCGACACTCAGTCCTTAAATTATTATCCCCAAGAGCGTTTATGGACTTAATGGCTGACGTGTAATGTAAGTGAATGTGACACAAAGACTGATTAATTCTTTCAATATTTGGCCAAGCAAATTGAGCCCCTTATAGAACAGTTTCAATATGTCTTTCAGAGTCTCTCTGCACTATGCCAAAAAAATTTTCAGTGGTATGAATGTCGGGAAGAAGCAAATTAAGTTTTGAAAAGTAGATAAAAGCGGGAGTTACTTCCAGAAATGGCGTTTATCAGAAAGATTCGAGATCCCACTCAGAATAAAGTGTATGATTTTTATGTTGGTCCAAGGAAATGGCTCAGAAGAAATTGTGCTCATTTGTTTCAAATATTTTCCTGACGTTATACGGGCCAATATAAATATTGCTGACAATTTTATGTTATATCCACATGAATAGTAAGGAGGTAAATTCAGTGCAGCCATATTTCTAGGGTGTATGAAGGCATGACAAAATTAAGTGTTTGGCCTCGTTTTAGCCAGCTGCAAATTAACGTCACTTCTTGAACCTTGTCGAAGCTTAGTATTGTGTATTTGTATAATTCAATTCCTCGCATTATTGACTATATTTGTGCATCAATGCGTACGTTAAAAATTATGTAATTCATATTATAGAAAAAGATGGATTGAGACCTCGGTATGCACGCCTCACAAACAAAGACAGAGACAAATGTACTGGGGCAAACAGGCCGATGCAAGAACTAGAATGATTTCAATTTTTGTACATGGTTTTACTTCTATTTCCTTTTGTTTCCATGCAGGAAGCAGAACAATATCCGATTTCATCGTCAGTCGATGCATCTCTTGCTGCTTCCGATCGACAATTGGCCACTGCTTCGCAGAAATATTTGTTTTAGATAGAAAGAGTTTGGCTGAGGGGGGGGGGAGGGGGATTTTGCTACTGTTTTAAATGGGTCTTTATTTTCCTTCCAGACATCTCAAAAGTTTGAAAATTTTTGTTTACTCTGAACTCCTCCTTAAGTGCGTCCATAAGTCCCCTATTTTAAGCTGACAAACTCTGCCCTAAAACATCGAAAATAAGTGATACGGGCCCCCGGTGGCAGTCGTTTAAAGCGCTCGCCTTTATTAGTCACTGTCATCTCACCTCTGTCCTCTGTCTTGGGTTATGCCAATGTGAGTATATGATAAAGCGTGCCAGTAGCTTCCATTGGGTCGGTGGCTCTTACCGGGGTTTTCCTGAGTTCTTCCTCAACCAGTTATGGCCTATCATGCGCTGAAAAATGACGTTAAACCCAAACATTTCAACAGTGTATTCACCGTCGTCTTCTAATGATAATACCCTTTTTGAGCCAAGATTCTTGGAACGAAAAATAGTAGTGAAAGATAATAGTACATTTAACATGGACATCTTTTAAATCCATTCATATACGTTCGTTGTCTTTCTTGATGTTTTTCTTACTCGAGCCACTAGGATAACGTTCTTCTTTCTAAGACTGGTAAAACATTTGTGGAACTAAAAATATTTTTTTTTTATCCATCAATGTTATTTCGAACGAGCAAACTGAAATATGCAAACGTCATACAAAGTGGACCTAGCTCAAATTTCAGCAACGGGAGTCTTTAAATTCAGTCAAGACTTACGGTCCCGACTGGTCAAACTCAAGTCAGATTCACATTTCATCAATCAGATCGCTTAATTCTAGACTTTCAGCTCATAAACTGAAACAACTTTATAATACTGCTGGTGAAATACGGGTCCGGTCTGGATTTTACCTACAGAAGTTACCTTTGAATTTAAGTCCAAACATTATAGTCAATTTTAGTCCATTTTCCTGCAATATGATCGTATTTTATAATGTCAAAAATGTAAGAATTAAAAGTTGAACGTTTTCGTATGTACTTGTATAAACAGAAGATTCACATAAAATTGAAGTCATCCCACGAGGCTAAAATTTCAATATACAATTTTCTTTAAGCGAACGAATTATTTGTACTAAAAGCAAGTATAATAGGTATTCAAAGTCACAGAAATAGGACCAATACATAATACACCTCTGGAGCTCATGTGTTTCTCGTTTTATGCGAGCATCGATTATGCACGTTACAGTTGACATTTTTCTTTTAAAGAGAACTAATTAAAATCGCCTATAAAATGCCATCGGAGACAAATGAAATATTTTATTACTTTTCTGATAGACTGATGGATGTCATTGGACAAGGATTGTGAATACTTTATAAAATTTTGGAATAAATTATATATTTTCTATCAGTCACTATCATATATTATTATTTTTGTTGATCTGTTTCAATCCTTGGACCACACCACCCCATTGCATTCCCATCCCAAACCATTTTTCATTGGACCCTTCTTTTAAAGTTTTGTATAGTTACTTCATGTACCATGGTATTTCCGCACAGACTGACCAGAATAAAGATACTGTTGTACTTGTATTCAGTTTTCTATTACTCAACAAATTACAGCCTGGGCTACTATGCTGCCGAAGCATACTGCGAGTCTAGAGGTACATCAATCGCCACTTCTGAAGACCTGGAGGCAGCTTATCAGGATGGACACCAGAAATGCGGCTGTGGATGAGTGGATCTCGTATCTTGTGATGCAAAAGGCCGTATAAGGCTGTCTCTCTTCAATCGGCGGCGTCAAATGCTCTTGGCAGTCAAAAAGGGACGTGTTCTGTAAATACCCGATACCAGGTAGGACTAAAGTTTTCATCTGTAAGCATTCAGTAAAATTTCGATTTAAACACTATAGTATTAAAGAAATTGTTTCATCTGTACCTAGAGCTTGTTTTCCGGGTCTGATATAACTTTCTGTGATGTTTCTTCAGCAATTGGGAAATCCTGTTATTTGAAATATTGCACGATTATAAAACGATTTCGGATAAAGGCTAAACTTAATCATTACAAACGATCCGTGCTCATGTTGGACAGAAGTCTTTGAAACAAGATACTGTTTAAAATACGCTCTGTGTGTGTGTGTGTGTGTGTGTGTGTGTGTGTGATTTGGATTTTTAACGTAGCTTTAACAATTTTTCAGTCATATCGCTACGATGTCTGCAGTG
>JAECUM010076178.1:0-11740 GCA_016617855.1 Megalonaias nervosa | reverse complement strand
ACATTAAACTGAATCTCAATGTCGAACCTTTAGAAAATGCTGGTCGTACTGTTGACGAGTGTTGGTAAAAAGATGTTTCAGTCTAATTCGAGCACTTCCAAATTTAAAACTGGTAGAAATGTAAGAAATCAAGATTCTGATAAGACTGATCAATGGTCCTTATCTCTTCCTACGTGTAGCTATCACAAGAAGGAAAGAACACGTCATTTCTGATTGCTATAAATTGAACCATAAGCAACAGAACCAAGACAGACATTACAAATGCCCTTATTTATTAAAGGTCAATGTCACGGTCATGTATTGAAAGCAATGCATTTGTTTGGACAAACAAACTACTATCTGGTTTTATTATGTTCTCTTATGAACCATTAATGTCGAATGGCTCTATATCACAAATGGGTGATTCAGCCAGTCCGATACCTATTAAAATATTATTACATGTACTTCTCAGTCTTTTATTATCATGTACTTTGCCTTTTTCTGTAAAGTCTTCTTCTAAAGAAAACGTTCTTATTCAGTGAAGGAATCTTGGCCTTGATAATGTCCCTCACTTTTGTGTAAATTATGAACTATTCATTTCGAAGGGTTCTATATCATTAATGGTTGATTCGGAAGATCATATCCCTATTAAAAATTAAGGAACATATGCGTTTCTCAGCGTCTTTAGGTATCTGGCATTTTGCCCTTTTCTGAGAAGTCTTCTTCTAATGAAAGTGCTATTATTTAATGAGTTGATCACGGCTTTGTTAATCTTCCTCTCTGTTGTGTAATTTGTCCTCAAACTGATTACTAGGTAATCATCTAGTTTGCGATTAATCCATTTGCTACTGACAAGCCTTGTTTGGATCAGAAGTCGATCCTGTAGAAAAAGAATCCCTTCATTTATACACAGTTTGTGCAGTTACTAGAGCAATAAGATATGAAAGATAATAGAGAGAGGGAGATAAACAAGAAAGGGAAATGGGTGCACAGAGAGTGAGAGATAGACATACAGACAGACAGAGACAGACAGAAAGAGACAGAGAGAGAAGAAAAGAAAGAGAAATGCAAAGAGTAAAAAAGAAAAAATAAACAATTTAGATTAAAAGATTTAGAACTGGCAACCCTCTTTAAATACAAGTTCCAGTTTTGATGGTACTAGAAGTATTAGGTTTGTGCCCCCTTCTAAAGAAAATAAGATGATCAATATTTTCCTCATGTTCTAAAACTTGCTGAAAATTTGAAAAGACCAAGAGAGTATTGAACGTTATCATGCATTGTACTTTCTTGCAAACATCGTGAAGTCCACATTTCACTGACGGTACAACAAAGTGTTAATGAGTACGTGGTTAAGGAATGTATATTGAAGGGGTATGAAGCATATCGGCAAAGGTTTAGGAATTGCAGAAGAAAACTTGATAGAACCATGAGGAATCTCCAAGGACAAATTAACATCTATTTGATATGTGGTGCACAGCGAAGAAAGTTGTCCAGAATGTCCACTTGAATGACGTTAATTGTGTTGACAGTCTTGTGCACTGTTGTTTTGGTTTGGCTATGAAAGAACTTAGGCTTCCCAAGGACACGACAATCGCGAGACCGAATAACTTGGAGGCTTCTTGAATCTTGTTGGAAATTGTCTTCAGGTCACTTGTCTTGTGTGGCGAGATTCTGGGAGATTAATCAGAACATATCCATAGTTGCTGCAGATCCAAAGAGCCAATGTTCTAATGTTTAAGAGATCATGGGCACGATCTTATAATGAAAGCAATATATTATTTGTGTGAAACTAACCCGTCTAATTTTCTTGTGGCGAATAATAAACCATTCATGTCGAAAAGTTCAACATCCTTACTGGTGATTCTGCCAAATTTGTCTATTTTTGTTGTTCTCAGATCACGGAACAATGACGAAACTCGCCAGGAAATCATCTTTTTAATGCGATAAATTATTTCACTTGGGATTCCATTAAAGCCAAAAGGTCCATCTTGTTTCTAAGGTAGTGTAAATGCAGTTTGTGTAAATAGAGAAGTTATCGAAGATTTCTTTCCCTTTTCATCACTGACTGTGCTCACCTTCAATATAGCATTTGCAATAAACCACACTCTGACAGAAGAAAGGCTAATACTACCAAATGTATTGAATTACAGTCAGTGAGATTGGGTATTTATTTAAAAAGACAAAGGATATTGAATATTATCGTTTCAGAGCTTACATTATAATCTGAGAGTACCTTCCTTCGTCAAAGTCCTATTGAACTATGCATCGTATATACACTAAATAACCATAAGGAAATCAACACGCTGCTGTTTTCATATATTTAACATTCCAGGCGGAAACTTGCATTAATTTGTGAAAAATATTATACATTTTTCATTAAAGCATTTCCCAAATTGATTACGAATTCCTCAATATATGCAAAACGATAATTGTAAGAAACTATGCTTTCGCTGCATACGGCAACTGGTGCTGATCAGGAATAAAATATTATGAAAGTAACATTTCATTTGAGGTCTTGTTTAATTTCATGTTTGGATATAAAATGGAGACCCCACCAGACCATTTTTGTTATACCGGACACCTACACGGTTATTCTAATCAAAAGGAAGGCACGTGCAGCATATTATTTTCATACTTTTCAAAGTTTCCTCTTTAATAGATTGATCATAGGCTGTAAGCGTGCTTTTGTCGATCTTGTCACAACAGGAATTATAGTAACTTTGCCAAACCTTAAAATGTACG
This sequence comes from Megalonaias nervosa, assembly GCA_016617855.1. NCBI lineage: Eukaryota > Metazoa > Mollusca > Bivalvia > Unionida > Unionidae > Megalonaias > Megalonaias nervosa. The sequence continues at coordinate 9,019 of JAECUM010076178.1, read as the reverse complement.
CCCTACTGGTATTGAAAGATTAAAGATAGAGTCATTTAACTTATTTCTGCAGAGCGTCCTTCTTGATTTCCCAAAGTAAATATAGAGAAGAAAAGCCCGTAACCTATTTCTGAATAATAAAGAACAAAATATCAAACGGTTTTCTGTCGTAAATAGATTTGGATATAATCCAAACTTATAGTCACCTTTTATACTTTGTCGCCAGCCCCCTTCACTCTTCTTAAAGCTCATAGGTCTGCGGCGAGAATTTAGAAACTTTGATATCTATCTATCTATCTATCTATCTATCTATATATATATATATATATATATATATATATATATATATATATATATATATATATACACCCAAAGTAATAACTCATCCACCATAATCTATACTATTCACTTTTATCAAACATTTCTTATTTTTTCCTTCCTTTCTTAATCTAGGTTATCTACTTATACACCACATACCTTCGAAGAATGTTTACCTGAGTTTTTAGCGAAGTTTTGGTCAATAGCAGAATAATCTGGTTTCGATATTGATGGAGAATGTCTACCTGTCTGTAGATTATAATATTAAAACAAGTTTCAAACACGTCAATGCTGAATGAATGCTTAATTCCGTTTAAATAAACAAAGATGACTAACTGCCGAGATTACCTTCAGACAAAATTAACGTTCTTTATGTAAATTAACTGAGTACTTCACGTTGATGTTTGCAAAATGTGGATTATTTTTATTAGAGTGCCTAATGAATTAACAATCTTTGTTTTGAGAGGAAGTCAGAAGAAATTGAAAGTGTTGTTTACATTCAATCGAAGTAAGAACAAAGAATTCCTCAAGATAATATTGCAGAACATTATGCAACATTAGCACAATATTTAGCAAACTATTAATGCTGTAGCAAGCCAGTCCCACTTAATGTATATGAACGTAAATTATTTTGGTGGAAAATTAAGAATTCTTCACTAAACCTTAAATACGTATGTGTATTCTTTACTCACAATTCATACATCCTTTTGTATCAGTTAAAATTGTTGATTCGGGCTGTAAATTTGCTTCCCACACTCAAGAAATAAGAAAATCTACAGTATATAATGTAAGTTGAGTAAACCATTAAGTTTTGTCATTTATACCCAATCTTAAATACAAACGCAATTCAGTTGTTTTAACGCAGCCATTTGTTTTATTCAACAGTGTAGGAAGATGAGACAGGCAGAGAGAGGCAGAGGACAGACAACAACTTGGGCGAAATACATGCACATTGTGACGTTTTATATGTACCGAAATGTAGTTTAAATAATGAAAGGATGCGTTTTTTGACATAACTTAAAAATGCAAAGAGAAGCATAATCTTGAACTCGTTCAGAATGAGTTGGCATTGAAACAAGAAAATATCCTGCTGACAAAAAAGTCAGAATATGAAATATCAGGAAGGCTCAAACCAAAACAGAACTACAGTGGTTTTGGCATGATCCTGTTGAAACTTTATTTAACATGGCAGGGTAAGAATTACCATCTAAGTATTGTTTGTAGACAGCCAATGTACCGTCTATGTACAGCCTATGCGCATTCTCGGTAGAGTCTATGTACATTCTATGCTATATTCTTTTGTTTCATATTGTTAAGCTCGTTGTGTTTCATTTTCATACAACTTTTTCACATAAGCGTATAATAATTCCCAGGACTTTAATTAATTTCTTTATTCATTTGTGATAACTCGTTTCCTCTGAATTAAAATAATCGATGAATGAATAGAACAAAATACGATAAAGGAAAAAAGAAAAGCACGTTTTCGAATCTGCGGTGGTGTTTGATAAGAACGACACTACAAATGTTACTACTACTACTAGAACTATTATTATTATTATTATTATTATTATTATTATTATTATATTCGGCTGTCTGTACAATTACCCGATGATAATATTTGTCGTTGACAATGTTGTTACAAACAGTAGTAATAATAGTTACAGTATTAGTAGTAGCAGTTGTACTAAGAGCCGTAACAGTGTCATTACTAGAAGTAACAATGATATTAGTAAAATTATTGAGGCTAAGTAAAACTATATAAACAGCATATATTTTAATATCTAAATATTCACGATGAGAATTACATTTTAAAGTTGAGTCTTTGTGTATTTTTTTTTTTTTTTTGTCAAACTGCTAACTTCTAGATCCCACCTTTCTGACAGATCAGGCCCTAACTATTACCTGTCAAGATACGTATTTAAAACAAACAATACTTGCCAGTCATTGAGTCTTGCAAACATTTGTAGAACATCTGTAAAACCTGACAAACTATAAAACGATATGTTTTCATCCTTATGGATACCCAGATTGATCTATATTCCGGTGTTTAAGCGGTTATTGACTGACGGTTGCAAAAATTTCCCCTGAGCGCATATGGGATGAGAGGATTACATCTGTTACGCAAACACTTCAAGGATGCTCATTCCTAGGTCTTATTAGGTGTTGCCCTGTGTTATTTTTTAATCACAGTGGAGGAAAAGCCTACTGGGGTCCATTTCTGGGTCAATGAAAACATAGTTCATGACCATACCTCATACATACTTTACATATGCGCTTCCGCCATACTGCTTTGACAAGCACAACAAATGCATCTCAGACTAATAAAGATTCTTTCCAAACCAGTTCATGGTAACAATCATGCTCTGTCATGAACATTTCATAGTGAAAGAAACTGCCAAAAGATACCTGTAAATTTCAATAGAACTTTTTGGCTCCACTTCCAACCGGAAACATTTTATTTTGTTCTGACCTCTGTCAGAGGCATGAAATTCAACTATTTACACAGATAACATATTTTCTATAAAGGCAGTCAATATATTTTGTACTTACAGACCAAACTTTCAGCTAACTCACTAATGAAACATGACATTTCCATTGCAGTCTACCCTCATCAAAGTACAGGTTTTGAAACTGCAATGGAAAGAAAACCATTCAAGATTTTTGCCTCAAATAAGGAAGTTATATATTTAATGCAATTTCAGGTACGATACCAAGAATAGTTGCCAACTCTGTTGACAAAATGCAAAGCTGGCATTCATTTAAAATTGCTAAATTTAAATATACATACTAACATTCCTTAAAATGAGAATTTGCCAACCATATGCAAGAAGGAACTAACGAGTGCACAGGCTTTGTACTCAAGCTTCACATATGTGGCCAATAAGGTGTATAATTAAAGCTCGAATCACGCCCCGCTCTTCATATGGCGTCTCACGATTGCAGATTATTGATCTCATTGATCTGTGTCATCGATAATTTAGTGCAGATAGATCAAAAGATTAAAAAACAATTATAAAACACATGTCAATTTGCTCTGAGGCATATAATTTCCATTTGTTACCGTGAAAGGTGAAAACAATTCAAACGAACACGCTTCAAGAATGGTTGTGTTCCATCTAACAGAGACATGCGTATTTCTGAAGACAAACCCGTAAAACAAATCATGTTAACGACATCATCCACTCGACCTGTTAGAAGTATCTGGACAAGACATCTGAAATCGGACAATAATATGATGACAGCCAATCCGGATCAGATAATCCTGATATTGAGGTGCTAAACTTGACATATAGATGACATTGTCTGTATCCTATTTGCAGCATGCAAGTTTGTAACTGACATTAGATATTATCTTTCTCATTTTGCAGGGAATGCCGCTATGAAAAACAATACAAAAACGCTGTAAATGATCACCCCGACAACAAAACTGCATCACGAGGCAGGAACAGATTGTTCACTAATGGGGGTAAACATCCATCAGGAAGTAAAGATGACTTGGGATGGCACATTATCTTAAAATGTGTGAATTGTGGCTTCATCATACCTAAAGTCAAGCTGCACCATAAGGTTCCAACCACCAAAGCAGGCCGCAGAGCTGCTGCAGTCAGCCTGGGATTCCAATTGGGACTGCAAAAAACACCAATGGTGAATACAAAGGCCAGACTCGTCCTTGCATCGATTCCATATATATTCCTCTTCCAGCTTGAAGCGGTATGCAAAGCAATGCAAATAGTGCTGCGAAAGTTACAACTGAAAAGGATATGATGTAGTACGCCTTGTGGTCACGCAGATTCTACTCCAAATATTCCATATGTAGCACGTCACTGTGAGTTTGAAATGGGACATGTAATTCGGACACAGGTTGATCTCCAAGAAGCTGTAGTTACGTTTCTGACAACAGACGGTGGTGCAAAATCAGCCGTTAGAATTCAAGTTTTCTATCCCATGTAGCAAGTGGAAAGTTTAGTTGATCCACCTCTTTTGGGAAAGTTGCAATTTGGTAAATGCAAAATATGTCATATGCAGTGATCCGATGCTTCCTCTTGGATCAAAAGGAGAAAGCAAGAATCAGACACAAAATTTCGTTAGCCAAGACTTTAAAGTCCACTGCAGCTTAGTATTAAAAACATTAATGGAAGGAAATGGACGAATTACAGAACACCAAATTGTTCTTATTCAAAGTTGAAGTGGAAACGCTTCCTTGCTATGATTGCGACTGATTCCGATGCCGGAGATACGCTATGGTTCGTGTTGGCGTTCACAGAAATAACTGGTGACTCAATTCCAAATTACTCGGTTTAAACAAAATCGCCAACTTACAAATTGGATGAGAATGACACGCAGTTACTACAAGAAAACCTAAAAATAAAGTTATGAGAAAGTGGTGTAATGAAAATAAGTCCTTACACACACAAAATTATAAGACTGTGAAAAGATCTCTAGGTGTGTCTCTACTAAAGACTGTCAACTACTCCAGGAACTTTGAATGGATATGTACAACAACTATTCACAGAATTAAAAACCAAATGGGCAAATCTGGGATCAAAAAGTTGGACAAATCAGGTGTCAGTCTCTCTAAAGAAACTTTGAGGATCCTGGTTAAAAAAAAGACAATATCACAACAATAGCTTGCCAGACCCGATGTCAAGCGTCACACTTTGAAAAGACAAAGCGACATAAACTATACCCATTACAAGTACAGAAAATTAGATAACGCAATACAAATTACCGTATAGGAAGGGACTATTTTATATGCCCAAGCAAAATGAAGAACACGATTCTGCCAAGAAGTGACTGAAAACCTGGTTGTGAACAAGAACAATAAAAATAACAGTGATAGCTAGTTTAAATATAGGAATTTGCTGCAACAAGAAATGCAAATACCTGCCACTTAGGGATGGTACTGTACAATCAAAAGGGGAAATACGTATAACATATGGGATGATACTTACAATCGAAGGGAAATACGTATAACATTTGGCATGATACTGGGCAATGAAACCGGAAATTCTTGATACATTTGGCACGATACGGGACAATCAAATAGGGATATAAATGCAGTATCTGCGGATTATATAACCTCTTTTCGGAGTGACGTTATCAGATTGAGGATATTATAAAGAACAGTATTCTGTTTATTAACATTCTATTGAAAGCGGTCTGAAAATTATTGATCCGGTTGCAGTGGTAGTTTGACTTTTGGGCTTCAATTTCACCTCTAAAGAATAAAAACTGAACCATTTATTCATTGTCCTATGAAAATTACTGGATCCTTGGCACATAATGCTTTGATTCATCAAATAATAAAACAGCCATGCTTCATCTCATTTCAATATTTTTAGTTTGTACCATTATAGCTGTGTTTGTGTTCGCATATTTTAACTTGGATGTTGTGATAAAAGTTAATGAGAGTTGTTTTATTATCAATTGTAGGATTAGTAGCTTCATCAACATATTATTCTACTCAATAGTTCAACTTATATTCGGGATCTTTCAAAATAACATTATCTTAGAATAACCATTTTATCAAGTATGGCTAGTCGTAATGAGAATGCGTTTAAATAAGAACGCTTTATACAGATGATTCTGTATCTCATAATATAGCTTTCAAGTTTTTTTGTTTATACTTCTTAACCGAATGTGTATTTGACTCGAATGTACTTGTGTCATAATGGATGCAGTAGGGTGGAAATGATGTTTAGTTCATACCTATTATGTCCATCCTATACCATCTCAGAGTAGTTTGTAAGTGTAATGTTATATAAGCAATCTCGCGGAAGAATATTGGGATACAATGGGCAATGATCTATAAAACATATCGAAGGCAAATCATATTCTAAACCTCCTTTCATCCAAATCAAACCGGATACCTTTGATATAAATAGTGTGTGCACTACCAGTTCCTGCAATCATCTTTCTCAACATTTTGTCCATCATGCCACCTTCAATTATATTTGTTCTCACCAATACAAGTAACCACATCTGTATGCAAAGGCTTTGGCTAATATAGCACTCAATGATATGATCCGCTTTGAGCAGTCAGTAGTTTGGCATTCAAAAGACGTGAACCAGGAGCATGCTTGGTGGTTCTGCGAACAAAGGTCTGAACGATGTTATTTGTGAACAAACTAGATGAACTGCTCCAGCTTTCCAGGCAATATGATCTTTCTTACGCGAATGCTTCTTTAACGAAGCAAGGAATAAGCAATATATGATCCAGTATTTGGTGGAGAAAGATGTTTTGGAATAAATATGCTTTGGGTTTGATTAGTAAATCCCTATTGGTCTATGAAATGAACGTTATGGGACTACAATTAAAACACAAGATGGAACTATAGCTAAGAAAGCTTCATTTGCAGAAAGAGGAAAGACAGGTACTACAGTGAATAAGGAAGAAAGAGAAATGCAGTTGCAGAAATAAGTAGGAGTCAGTCAAATGCGATTACACAAGGACGAAATAGAAAAGCTGTTGCAGAAAAAAAAAGAGGATGAAAAAGGAACAGAAGATAGGTAAATGAAGGGGCAGAGAGGAAGATAAATGAAGATAAATACAATCGCAGTTGCATAAAGAGGAAAGAGAGATTGAAAGGAATTAGAAAATAAAGAAAGCGAAATTTAATTTAGTTTAAAAGAATTAGAGCTGGTAGATGGTCACTACTCTCGCCCATTACACACAAGTTCCGGTTTTGATGTTGAAAGAAATTTCATGTTAGTACCGCATTTTCAAGAAAACGAAGCAAATCAGTAGTCGCGATATTTGGACAAAATTGCTGAAACATTGAAATAGCCAAGAAAGAGCTGGACATCGCCATTAAAAAGTGTACTAATTGGCAGTGCTCGTCATATTTACATTTCACTCGCAGTGCAGCAGAGTGCCGATGATGGTGTGGTTAAGGATTATATCTCAATGGTTAAGAGATTGGTCAAACTCATTAAGATTATATCTGCCGTCCTACGTGAATATCTGACGACCGCTTAAAGGTCATGTTATGATGACCATTGAATTAACCAATGGAAATGCAGTTTTAAAAAATCTGAAAGTGAATCAAATCGATCGGGACGCATTCCTGCTCTTCATCCACATTGCTCTGTCTCCAAACGTGAAAATATATGAGACTTTATCTGATTAGTTGATACATATATATATATATATATATATATATATATATATATATATATATATATATATATATATATATATACATATATATAAAGAATACAAATCATATGGCGAATAACAGCACTTTCAAGCGCACTGGATCCAGCAAGGGATCACATGTGTCAGGGATTGATTGAGATAAATGCAATAAACTGACGACGAACAGTGCAAAACTAGTATCTAACTAACCTGAGCGCTTTCGACTCTTAATGAGTCTTTTTCAAAGGCATATACAAAACATAGACAAAACAAACAAATAAAACAAAAGCGGTTGTGTTTGGAAAACTCTATATGGCTGTTTCTACAGGAATTAAAACCTTTAAATGTATTATGTCTCAACCTTCTTATATCAACTTGTTGCGGATACTGGAAAATATTTGTATTAACCTAGAAATCGATGAGCCATAGCGACATCTATTACTTTGTGTACATTTATGTAAGCGCAAATTATATACCGGATATTTCATTCTTATAGTAGTAATTAAAGGCTACTAAGAAAATTTTGAAATGTTTTGAAAAGTAAATGTGTCGGCTGCAAAGAATAATTCCACTTGTGCATGGCTGTCTTTTTCTAGTCTTCTTGGTTTAAACCGCTTGGTTTCAATGTTCTAAGGCGGCGTATCCAGTAAGATTCCTTTTCCTTCCTGGTTTCGGAACTCCAGTTGGGGTTGGTAGCAATTGCAATAAGTATTATATCACTGAAAGTGTGGCCATGGCAGGAGAAGTGTTCTGCGACCGGGATTCTGTACAGGTTCTTTGTCATCCAATCAGATCTATAAAGGTTGATCCTTTTGTGTAGCTTTTCAGTTTCTCCGACATACTGAAGGCTACAGATATTACATGTGATGAGATAAATTACATTCTCTGTTTTTCACGTTTTATTTGGACCATGTATGTTTAGTTTTTCTCTAGTCACTGTGATAGTAAATGTCCTGGTCTCTATCATATGTTGACAGGTTTTGCATGTTTTACCGCCACGGGGGCCAGATTGACTAGGGTGGTCTTGACTAGTGATTGACGTTAGCTTCGCCCTGACCAGGATGTCCTTGAGGTTTTTTGGTCTCTGATAGGCTACTACAGGTTTGTACAGAAGGATTAGCTTTAGTACGTCCAACGATTCCACGACGGGCCAGTGTTTTGCGATGATTTTACCTACCTTGGGGTTGTCTGGATGGTAAGTCAGGATAAATGGTATCCTATCAGCCTTTTCCTTCTTTCCGTATTTTAGTGGGTTATCGCGGTTTGTTTGTTTGGCCCTTTGGGTTCCCTGCACAATCTGGTCTTTGTCGTAGCTTCGGTAAAATAAATGTTCAGATAGCTCTTCACACATTTCTGTCTCATCGTCGGAGCAAATTCTGCGTACACTCAGTGCCTGGCTATATGGAATGTACGCAATGCAGTCTTTTGGAAGACAGCAGGTTGGGAGGAGATACTGGTGTTTGTCGGTTGTTCTCGAATAGATGTCTCTATGTAGTTTGTTTTCCACCAGTCTGGTTGTTGTGTAAAGGAAAACGTGGATTGAGTTGGAGATTTCTGCCATGAATATATATATATATATATATA
>JAECUM010076177.1:0-65161 GCA_016617855.1 Megalonaias nervosa | reverse complement strand
GAACAATTACTTAAACCAATTGTTGACCCGACAAAGAAAATCGTTACAGCAACCGAGGCAACACAACGAGCTCTTGAAACGTTACCTGGCGATATTGCTGGCCGTATTCAACCACCACCCGTTCAACCTTCTCAACCACCACCTGAAGAACGCCCACAACCTCTGCCAAGAATTAGAACAAGCATCACAGATAAATTTACGGAGGAAGGTATTGCCGCTATCAAGGACCAAACCAATTACTTGATATTGCCGCCTTTGGATATCATGAAAGAGATAAGTATGTAAAACCCGAACATGTTAAAACTATGAGATCTGCCGATTGGATTAGGAATGTATATCGCATCGCTACCGACACTCCGCAGATCAGATCTGAGGAAGATATTAATTTTGATAATTTTATCCAGACAGTAAATGAATATATTAAGCAAGTAATACAAGGAAGGAGGCAAAGAGAAGAAGGAATGAAGTAGCAACTTGAAGAAGCCAAACAGTTATGGAAACTAAGGGAAAGAAAGTCGAAATTTGAAGAGGTCGAACGAGCAAGGAAACAAAAAGAAAAAGATTTAGAAACTGAAGAAATTAGACGAAGGAGGGAATCACGTTCACCAAGTAAAAAAGAAACAACTGGAAGTGGTCTTATTATTCCATGTCCCAATAACGTCCTTGCAGATGTTGAACGACTAGAAGTCCTCTTTGGTGGAAAACGAGCCGGTAATAATTCTCCAGAAATTATTAATGAAGCAGCCGCTATCTGTCAACGATTATTTACAGGCGGTATCATGGATATTAATGTGTATCGGTCCCTCATTAATGAAATCGCCGATGATTATTACAGCGATTAAGCAGTTAGATATAATTATTATAATAAAATGATTATACATAATGCTCAACGTGGACCGACCATGGTCAGGGTGATAAGTTCGCGATTACCAGTATATAAAGCAATCTACGGGGATGGACTCGGCGATGTTGTTCAGAGCTTATTTTCGAGGATAGCCCCAAAGGCAATACCGATTGCAAAGCAACTAGGCATGAAAGCCATTGACGTTATTCGTGAAAAAGGTATTGGTGCTGCCGGCGACGTTGCCTGTAAAGCATTCTCTGCAATCAAGGATAGACTAGCACGATTAGTACGACGAAAAGCTCAGCCACCAGTAAAATTACCCAGCACTGAAGTAATGCCTGCAAATGTTAGTAAAATAATAAATCAAGCCGCAAATTAAAAATGAGCAGAGTTAGCTGGTGAAAAGAAAATATAACTGCTAGTCTGATAGCTGGGAGTGGTTTTCGTATTAGACGATGACCAATAACATAAAATATGTTCAAACGTGTACCTGATCCCGCATTTGACATGGATGCGCCAGTTCTCAAGGATGAGTCCGTGCGTGATTATCAATATTATTCTTATAACGCACGACAGCTAGATCAGCGTGGACGAATCGAATTACAAGTTCAGGATATGAGCAGATATTTCTTACCCGCTGAAGCATTTATTGAAGTAGAGGGTGAAATTTTAAAAACAGATAATACTGAATATGGAGCTGAGGTTAGTGTTGATTTTGTTAAAATGGCATCATGGCGTTGTTTGACAATGCTACATATATCATCGATGGAAGACCGATTGAATCAATCCAGAAGGACGTCGACGTTGCCACAACGTTACTTGGCCTTGCAAGGTACAGCGATGATTATTCAAGATCAGCTGGTCCATCAATGATGTTTACCAAGGACACTTCTGATCATCCTAACTACAAACCATATGATGTAAGACGACCAAGAAACAACGCCAACAACGCTGACGCTGATGTGTGGCCTGTGGTTCATGGTGCTAATCCAGAATTCAACTTAGGATTCGCAGCACGCCGATCTATGTTGCATGGTGGAAATAGAGGATTTTCATCTGCAATTCCGTTATCACATATTTTTGGGTTTGGCAGAAATGTCAGAAAGGTTATTTTCGGAGCTAAACATACAGTTGTACTCGTACGAAAGGCCACAGACGATGATGAAATATGGCGACCTCTCGGTGATGCCGGTAAAGTAACGCTGACAAAACTTTCATTGTGGATGCCAGTAATGACTCCAGCGATACCAGTGAAGAACGGTTACTCGCTTTCATGGGTAGCGGCGGCAAGTCAATGTTGTCATGATTGACCATGACCACAGATGCTGTTCAAAGCGCCATTAATGGTTTATTTACGTGGCAGATAGCATCACAACAAGGTATCTCTGCGCCACGACATATATTTGTTGCTTTCCAAGATGCTGCACGAGTAAACTCACAAACACGTAGTATAATGATATTGCAAACTCGGTGTTTCTGAGGTTTCATTGAGGATAAACGGACATCAAGAACCCTTCGAGGATATATTATTAAATTTTGAGCAAAATCATGTGGCGCGTGCATATCATCGATTGATGTCGTTTATGGAGCGTGATCAAAATGTTGATACTGGTTTACAAATATCACAGCTAGATTTTACAACGTTGTATCCGATCTATTACTTTTCACTGGAACATTTGGATTTATTTAGGCAATCTATCGTTGACATACATTTTCGAGCTCGTGTTACAAGATGAGCTATTGCTAATTACAGAGCAATCGCCGTCATACTCAGTGATAAGACGATGCTACTTGAAGAAGTTGGTGGACGAATGAAGGTCGTTGATGCCCCGGTGGAAAATATGCAAGCGTTAATTTAGAAATCAGAAATATATCATAAATGTCATATCATCATGTTAGTGTCAGTCTGACTCCTGGTCAGATTAAAAAAATTACAATCAGCATCAAAAGAGAACTGTGCAGTAAAAATATCACTAAAGCGAGAACAGATCACGGGTGGTTCAAATAAACTACCTCTAACAGAACGCCAGCTCAAGCATTTCAACGAAGCCAAACAATCAAATACCGGCATACGACTTAATCTTTCCGCGAGTGCCGTCAAAGACATCGCTAAGACTGGTGGTATATTTCCGATTCTCGCCGCGTTACCAGCGTTAATATCCGCTGCCGCCCCAGCTGTTGAAAAAGCTGCTACGTTAGACGCTGTTGGAACAGCTGCTGGAATGGCACTAAAGAAAGCATCTGGGCAAGGATTCCAAAGAAAAGACGATCCCGAACGCAGACCCATTTGGGTCTCGGTCTAAGACTGCCAGGGACGCTACCTCGGCACGGAAACGGATTAAGGATTCCAGGGACTCCTTGATGTTCCCGATGTCCAATTTTGATTTGTTTGACGCTGCTACGCGATTAAATTTAAAAAAATTTCAGAGGTGTTTTTATGCGTGATCAATTACCGCACAAACCAAACCGCGTTGAAACTGGAATAATCAACCTCGATAAAAACTCTGGCCATGGTACTCATTGGGTTGCTTACGCGATCGATCCACGTGGTATTGTTTATTTCGATTCGTACGGACTGGCACCACCGAAAGAATTTTTAAAGTATGTCAGCGTCGATATTCCAATCTGGTATTCAACGCTACCAACACAAACATTAACGGATCCTCCAATATGTGACCCTGAAGCACTGGCAGTACTTGATGCTGTATCAAGATAAAAAAAAAACCACCCCATGAGGCTGTACACGAACATACGAGTTCTGTTTTAAATAATTGATAATAATATTATGGTAGATATTTACGGAAGATCAGCTAAAACTAAAACCCAACAAGCACCAGGTGAAGATTTACTCAAGAGAGTAACAAGGCAGATAAATGATCAATTATCTGACCTGCTCAATCTTGCCAACATTGATCCAAACGAACTTATCGTATTTCAAAACCGTGAAGGAAAATTGAAGACGAGTAATATTTCAATCAACAATATTATTATTCGTAATCGATTATCGCGAGAAGGTCTTATTGCTGTATATGACAAAGAAGGCAAACTTGTTCCTAGTGTTGTCGCTGCAACGAAGAAATATGTCGATGATAAGGAAATTCCAGTGACAACTTCGTTAACCTCAATCAACGATGGAATGACCACACTCATAACTGATTTTACTAATCAAGTACAACTGTTTCTGAATTTCCGCAGAAACGTAAACAGAACCATTAATTAATTTTTTGGAAGTCCAGCAACCGTTGACATAAAACTCGTCGACGTTAACGCGAAACTAAACGATATCATCAGCGGAATTTCTAATATCGTCAATAAAACTAATCTCGTTAAAATTCCACACAAACAAATTAGCAGTATCGTGTACACAGTAGAATCAGGATCATCAACGTGGACACCGCAGAATAACGCTATCAAACATACAGCTGAAGTAACCGGTGTGTACAGGCTGTCTGTATTCAGTTCTGCAAAATTCCGCATATTTACTACATTTCCATGGCGTCTTTCAACCGATAATTGTTCTGGAACCGTGTCTATTTTATTAAAAAAAAATGCCGAAGAAATATTTATACTGGAACCAACCGATAAAAAGATAACCACAGCGTCTCACTGGTGGTGCCTGGAATTTGTAGCTGAAACACCTCAATTAATTACTTAATATAGAATAATGATCCACATTCAGCGATACAGATACGATCAAGTGTGTGCGTGGCAGCGTAACTGAATAACATCGTTGACGATTATACAATAAAAGTAAAAAAAATATCGCAGACGCATGACAGCCATTGACATAATTGTGTATTCGGTATCTGCGCTTGTCGCTGGAGCCGGCGTGATTTTATCAACGTAACAATCGTCGTTTCATCCGCAACAACGTTAGCAGGTATTTTCAAAATCGTTGCAAAGAAGATAGCTACATGTACAAGCACAAAATTACACGAGTACACAATGAAACTGCATACAGCAACGACAGTATATTCTAAACTATCATCGTTGATTTCATCGTATCTCAGTGATGGTAAAATATCCGATGATGAATTTAAAACGATAATTGAGATTTACGACGGTGTCAACGAACTTGAATTAAAATCGGAAATAAATAATAATGATGTCGACACCCGAACATCGTTCGGATCAAAGATCACACGAATTATTGCAGCAGATCGTCACAAACACAACTCCGCAAAAAATCACAATGATATCGGCGAGTTCAACCAATCTTGAATTCAGTCATTTTTTTTCAACTGCAATTCCAGCATCAGAAATAGCGCTAGCACAAATACGGGTTTATCATAGTTGGCCAAATATCAGATCAACGTCGTTTGGAGGTCTTCCGCCAAATAATTCATTAGTATTTGCAAATAAAAATAAACCCGATGAAACTCCAGATTGGCAAGTTGTCAGTATTCCCACGGGCAGTTATCAAATAGAACAGATCAATGAAGAATTCCAACATAGAATTAAATCCATTACAGGAAAAGAATCAAAGATAGCTATTACTGTTCACGAGCCAACATTGTCGTCCGCGATAGAAATTCTTTCACCGGATTACGCGGTTGATATTTATGAGTCATCAATCAGATTTGTACCTGGATGGCCTGATGTTCCACTGGTACCATCAACGGTAATACCACCACAATCACGCTTGGAGGAATTTCTCACAAAAGAAAGAGAATACTTAAAACATTTCAGTTTTGAAAAGCCGCTACGACTATACATCGATGATGAGACTGGTCAGGTTTTAATTAACGTAGAATATGATAAAGAAAAACGTCACAAAGAAACGAGATTTCTTGTTACGCCCAGTACAGGATTACCTGTCAGCGTAAATTTTTTAAAATCTTATTCGGACGATATCAGATCTGAATATGCAAGATTTCTCGATGATCTAAAAATTTTATTTTCAAGTATTATCACGTACTATAGCGAGGACACAAAACAACAAATCATCGAAACAATAAAGATCTTAAATACAATTGCATATCGCCTTGAAAGCGCCAATATAGAAATTATAATTTTCTTCAATAATACAGGATCACAGCAAGTTACCAAACATTTTAAAATAAATGATCAACAATTACAAAAATTTGTATTTCCAGGATTTGACAATACTGATTTGATAAAATCAGTCAGTGATGTAATCAGTGAAAACTTTCCAAAAGTTATGGAGGCATGGAGAAAACTAGCACCACCAGCAACAATTCTCAGATACAATAATAATCCGTACAATGAAGGACGTCATGTTTCGCCGGGTATCGTCAACATAACATCAACGATCGCAGTTAATCTTGTTTGTGACGTCATCGATGGTAGTTATCAAGTAGATTTACAAAAATCCAACCAAGCCCAGCAGGGATACATCTTATATTCATTTACACCTCAAGTACCCCCAGGGTATTTGATTGTATCAGAACCAATCAACGTTGTTTATTTAAAATGTCATAATTCACGTTTATCGCGGATACATTTTAAACTTACTGACCAACATGGACACATTTTGGATTTGAGATCACAAACGCTTAATATAAATCTGTATGTACGCTCATAGAGCGTCATCGTAGAACGTGATGGCCCTAATAAAATCAGGATCTCACGCTCATAAAACTCTAAGAATGTCATCGTAAGGAAAACAAAAAAAAAACAAAAACAAAACATACCAAATAAATTATCTTAATATTCTTGACTAAAATATTATTCTGAATAAAAAATAAATCTGATTCTAAATTATTATCAGAATAAAATATATTTTATTTACCCTTGACTTAGTCCGTGATTATATTCTTGATTTCGTCAATGGAATCAGAAATGAATTATCCTTCTTGTTTAGTTGGTTTCACAGTGAGTTTCACTTTCATTTTCACTCGTATTGTGGGTAGAGTAACACTCGTCGCTATCTTTTGCCAATAAGTCATAATCCGTCATCGACATAATGTCTCTCAACTGTTTTACACGAGCGTGTACAAGTCTTTTTGTTTCGTATTCGTGAGATAATTGTGATCTAACTTTTTCGATTGAGCGTGCAAGGGGAACAAATAATTTTACTTGTGTGTCTGTAATTACCGTGATTGTAACATCGCCTGTTGGATCAACTTTATGAATCTATAATCGGAGGGTAACGTATATCTATTTTCGGATTTCCGAGATTGTAATGATTCAAAATCACGCATAATTTTTTCAGGATCAAGTTCATCAGATATTTTTATACCGTCATGTTGTAATTGCTTGATAGCAACAATAATAGTATTAATATTTTCAGAATTCATTATATAATAAGTATTTGTTTAAATAAAAATTATTTCTGAATGAAAATAAAAATATATTTCTGAATTCTGAATGAAAATTAATATAAATATATTTCTGAATGAAAATAAATATAAATATTATTTCTGAATGAAAATAAATATAAATATTATTTCCGAATAAATTAATATATTTTATATTAAAAATATTTAACATGAAATCCTAAGAGTCCTATCATTGATTCTTTGATCATTGATTCTTTGATCAACGTGGCACTCTTTATTGGTTAAGGTCTCTCTTATGACCCACCTCATGAGACTTTTTGGTCTGGCGAACATTTTTTCTGAATGTCCCTTCAGTGAGGTCACCTTGACTATGTCAAGGTTACGAGCTCACATCACCCTGCTGTTTATTGTAGGGGCGCAAGCACACAGAGACACACACCCCAGCGAATTCCTAATGTGCGAAAAGAAATATTAGAAATTCAGAGGGCTGTCTAGGCATATCGATTTCATGTAACCCTCCCAAATCAAACCCCGGGGTAGTGCAAAACGGCACTCACCACGCTGTTTGACGTGACGAGGGGTACATGAAATCTCTTGGGGCTGGCACCCCCAATTATGAAGAAAAATGGCATCTTAATCGGCTCCACCGACAATGTCAGTCATGGAATTCGAACTCAAGACCTCTAGTATGAGAGCCAGACGCGCTAACCACTACACTATGAGCTTCGTTTATAAGTATATGTTTAAAAAATCATATACAGTTACCAAGCAGGAAATTCCTGTGCGTGATAAGTATACACTACTAGATTCTGTGATAAACAGATTCTGAATAAAACATAAAATAAATCTACAATCTTATACATTTTTGCCTTTGGTTAAAATATTATATTTTCAAGCTAACCAGAACTGTGTGTACAATAGTGCGTGGATCGATAGAACGGCTTAAATTTACTTTATACAGTCTGCAGAAATATAGCGCCTGTATACACGTATCTTCACACCATCACTGATTATTTAACGAGAGAGATATATGTTTGTATATAACCGACAGTTATGTGCGATCGAATTTGCTGGAACCATCGCGCTTGTATACACGCATTTTCATACCATTACTGCATGACGCATATATGATTATTCAACGAGAGAGAGATCTGTGTGTATGTCACTCACAGTTATGTCTGTGTGTATATACGCTTGTTATGTTTGCGTGTATATACGCTTGTTATGTTTGTATGTCTGTGTGTATATATGCCTGTCGTTTACCTGACGGAGTTATTTCCCTTCACATAATTGAAGATGTTTTTGAGAGTTCTGTCGTTTGTTTGTGGAATCGCTCTAAAATCATTATAATTATTATAAAAATGTTGTGATTCGCCAACATGAATACAACAGTCTATTGCAGATTCTGAGGCTTTCATATAGTAGGAATATACATAATTACATTACGGCGACACACACAAAAAAAAAAATAACAGTCTGTGATATTATGCAAGATCAAGCGGGATAACTGCTTGATTGCTCTATCAGCGTGGACAGAGTTGTCTCGCTTTTATTTTGCAGATAATTTAAAATTGTTTTATTCAGCGTACTGGAACGTGATCTTTTGCTTGAATTTTTTCGAAAATGCTGATTTGTGTATATTATTTGCAACTTGTTGTACCTGACTCGGGTAAATATCAAAATATTTAGCTGCTAAATTTATGGAAGGGAATATATCTACTTGGCCTGTCTCCATATTTACATACTTAATAGCCCTTTTTTCAAACATTTTGTGCAAACCGGTTTCACCAAGCTTACAATTCTGACTTTGCGTAACAGTTCGAAGGTTACATAAATTATTATTTTTCCGATTTCGATCAATGTGATCGATTACAAGTCCATTTCGATCAGTCCATGAAAACATTCGAATACGAATCTATGTGAGAAATATTGTTTCCCCCCAGCAAGGAATCTGAGATAACCAGTACCATTGTCAGTACCGACTGGTTTCTTTAATCGACAGTTTCTGATGATACCATCTCTGGATGCTTCGTAATTCTTGATAATGGGATGCTTCACAAATTCGTTTTGCTCCATTTGTATACTAATGTTATTTGTCTAAATTGTTATTTTGAAACCTGGCGAGATAATCTTCAGCGGTTTTTATGGGAGATATCAGAGCGTTATATTTTTTTTTTATCATAATATCGTTTCAGCTCTCTGTATCTTTTACCACCGCATTGCAAACATAACCGTGTTTCTCCTCTGACTTCAACACAGCACCGTAAGCACGGTTTTGGTCCCACACTTCCACGCCTGAAACTTTGCATGTGGTAACCACAGAATTCATTTACGCAGTATGCGATGGAAACACCTTAAAGACTTGGTTAATGGTCATAAATTATTAAGAGATATTGATGATCCTGAAGTGACAGAAACTTTGTTCTCCTTATCATGGATATTGTAATATGTAGAAACAGCAAATCTTCATACCATGCTGATCATATTTCTATTTCCAGAAGAATTGCCAATGCTGTATGCAGTTGTCCATCTTTTGTGGTCATATGTCGTTTCTCGAAGGAGTTGGTTACTCTTGCTTGCAGAAAGTGGATCGTATTGTTTTCATCTTTCCAATTCTTCTGATCTCTTACTGCTATTTTCATCATATTCAAAATATCATCTAGGTCTTTGAGAATAGGTCCCACTGAATCTAGTCTCATGGCCTCCTAAAGAACATTTGCAAACTGGTCTCTTATGGGTTTTGGTATCCAATCACACTTGCGTGGAATGTGTATTGTCATTTCAATTATGTCATGCTGACCTAAAATAAGGACAACTCTTTTTGTAACACTCTCTTAAAAATGTATGAATCAATAAATAACTTCAAAGTTATGTTTTGTTTCCGTTTATATGTCAAAGCCGATTCAGCATAATAAGATCAAATTTAGAAGATCAAATAAGATAAAGTGACGTTACAAGCGACACATTTACGAATGGTTGCACTTTGTTTCCAGGAAAGTTATGCTTATAACATTCAGTCTCCTAGATGTTTTTAATGACAGGTCAAGTATCTAGAAGCTTTATTTATATGAATTATTTGACATGTATTAAATGAACCAGCTACGTACCACTATGTATCGATTTAGATCATACTGCGATCCATGATAAATAATGTAGTACTCTAAGATGCAGATAATGATAGGCTTGAAAATCAAAGTTAAGGTATTAATACCACTATGTATCGATTTAGATCATACTGCGATCCATGATAAATAATGTAGTACTCTAAGATGCAGATAATGATAGGCTTGAAAATCAAAGTTAAGGTATATGTCTGATATTACCAGTGTCCTGATTTCACTGTGTTCCAACACTTTCACTGTGTTCCAACACTTTCATTCTCTCTCAACGTCCAAACCCCTCCGCCGGAAAAAGACAACAATAATGTTAGCTACACTTTCCTTTAAGCTTCAATTTCTGAATATGCATTTCAGACTTATATTATTAAAAACAACCGATTAACATGCACACACACACACACACACACACACACACACACACACACACTATATCATATCAGGTCATATCCTGTTTTTAAATAAACTGATATTCAGCTGAAAAAGTACGATGGGCAAGAGACCCCAGTCACTGAGCTCTACTTGTATAGTTTATCTCTCGGTTACACGCGAGCCATCTGACTTTCGAAAAGAAATACATCGCAAAATATGAACTTTTGAACTTTAGGTAAATAATGATTTGAGTAAAACAATTGCTATATCAAAGATTGTCGTTGTCTAATTGTAAGCATGTGTTTTATGAATGTTAACAAAGAAATTGTAGAAAAGGTGATTTAGTATTTTTTCATACAGTTTAAATAGCTGTCTCCATTACGTTTATTATTACTATTAATAATGCTGCTAATTCTACAAATCATCATCATCAGCAGCAGCAGCAGTTATAACACCTTTGTACAATATATGAACGAAAATATACATGCGTTTCGTTACGATATTCGACATTACGAGGGGGTGTATAGTTTCTGCCTTAGCTATTTCAGCATACTGAGTTCGGATCGCCAACGTAGAATGTGCTACTTCGAGAAAACTGTGCATGCGATATGGGACCGAACGCTGTGCAAGTTGAGTATGCTTCCTTTATTTACCATTCCGCTAAAGTTTCATTTCATACCGTGAAAGTTTCAACGCCGCGCAAAATGAGTGACCGACCGAGTTTGCTGGTTTATATCAAACGACAAAGTTTTGATAATCGCGGCTGAACAGGATCTGTTTGCCGACAATGCTTTCAAACTTAACGCTGTGGTACACATTCGCGGGACATAATTCTGTCGGTACATGAAAATATCCCGACAATTCCTTATATTAAGAATTCTGGCAGAGTCCATTTTACGAAACTGATCAATGCTATCATAAAGGCTCGCATATACTGTATACGGCGACCTCTGCCCCTAGTAATCGCTCAGTTTGAGAAGTATCTTCCCAACACCATCTGCAATAGTATATGGGGACGATATAGGACTATGGGACTCTAATGTTAAAACATTTGGTTGGGACTATCCAAGGGCAATGGGAATTTAGCATGGGACTATCTAGGAACAAGGGGAATTTAACATGGGGCTGTCTAGTGACAAAGGGGAAATTGAACATGGATGGGACTGTCTAGGGACAAGGGGAATTGAAGATGGGGCTTTCTAGGAACAAGGATTGTAGAGGGACAAACACAATAGAGACATATACATAGACATACACAGACACAGACATAGACATATACAACCAAACAACTATACCATAAAAAGACACAAAAACATTTTAGGCAAAGAGAATAGACATCTTTTCCAGACATATGAGTGGCCCTGAAAGGGACCTTTGAGTTTCTTCTACTTTCTGTCATTCCTTTTTCTTCTCCACCAGCACCTCATCTTCTCCATAACATTTTCCGTCTTCTATCTCCTATTCTCCTGCTTCTTCTTGTCCTTCTTGTCCTTCTCCTCCTCCTCCTCCTCTTTTTTCTTCTTCTCATTCTCTTCTTCTTTCATTTACTTATCATTGTATGCTTTGAACTGCTCCTTTTCCTCCTTGTCCTCCTTTTCCTCTTTTTCCCTTTTTATCAGTTCCCTTAACATTTCTTTGGCTTTCCTTAAGTTATTGATTTCCATCTTGACTCTCCTGGGACTGTAAAAGCCTGTCTCCACATTTACTACCATCTCTTCCACCATGCCTAGATAGTCTACCACCGCTTGTAATTTTTGAATCTCGTCTATGTGGTTGGTAGCCATCTTTGACTATTCAATGTTGAATGGCACGATTAACGAACGCTACAATTTATATACCTGCTACACCGACGTGAAGGAAAACATCCCCTCACACCAACTACACTTATCACATACCAAGCAACTCAAAGAATTATCAGCACTGACATAAAGAAATTATTTTACTTATTTTTTATAATTCAACACACTAACACCAACTAACTACATTATAATTCATACCAACATATAGTGGAGAAGGGAAGTTTTTTCAAAAAAGACATACACATGCCATCACCTACAATCGCCAATCCTACCAAACACACACACACACACACACACACACACACACACACACACACACACACACACACACACACACACACACAACAAACACTAATGTTTTTGGCAACTTGATCAGTCTCTCTTTTCTAGAGATCTGGTTGGCCCTGAGAAGGGCTGTTTTTTTTTCTTGAACTCAAGATACAGCTTGTAAATGCCTGCACCTCCCAGGCCGAGCACCACACACGCAACGTCGGCTCCAGTCGTTCTCCCAATTGATTCTAGCTATTGGGAGTGCGGAGGGAGCTTGAGTGGCTTCAGATCCCCAATCTTCTGTTTGAGGGATTCTGAAGACGTGTCCCTTCCTTCTTTTTGCTTGCGGATGTTGTGGTCGTACAGGCTCCCACTCTCGCCGCTGTGTCTCCAACTCCTCCTTCCAGTTTTAGATCTGGGGGACAGCGACTCTCGGTGCTGGTAATGGTTGTGGCTGACGTTGTTGAGGTGATGGTGTCCTCACTGCAGGTTTCACCTGACACGTTTGTCTAAGAATGAGGTGAAGTAGGATTGGCCGTTTCTTTTCTTCCTACTCTTCTATTTTCGCTCTTTTGGCAACAGCATGCATTGCCAGCTCGTTCAGGAGGCGACGGGCATATTCCAGATGCATATGGAGCTCAAGAAGTTTTTGTAGCCTGCTCATTTTTCTTGCTGACGAGTCAACGATGGGTAGTCAGACTGCTGTTACGGTTACGGTGTTAGATTAAAGTCGCTTTCGTCCATAGGACATGTTCCACCGGTTTATACCAACTTAGTGGCTTAATCAATTAATCGAGAGGATAGGTATTGAGCCACTATCCTTCGCCTTTATAATGCCTAGCATTGTATTCAGTTGTATGTCCGAAAGAGGCAAGGGAGGACCAGACGGCAGGAACCGAGGCCCCAGCGCCACCGAGGACACTCCACAACATCCAGGGACACAGACCCCCAACACCATCGCCTGCAATTTTGATAAATAGAATTCTGTGCCTTTTCCCATATAGGTAATCGGAAGAGACCAGTCTTTAAGGTTAGAAAATTATTTTATGTTTTAAAAACCCTCCCAGGCACCCAATTTTTTTTCCCTTCTATTAGTGTTGTGTGTTGATATTTAGTATTATGTAAGTTATTATATATTTGGTTCTGCCTTGTGCAGAGGGATATGACGACTTTATAGGCAGACTGACGAACGCACCGATTTATATGCTTGAAGCACGGACGTGAAGGAAATCACCACCTTAGACAAAAACTAACAATACATAAACCACAAAACCCGAACATTCAAAACATGGACCACGCCGACCTAAAAGAAATACTCACGTCACTTTTTCATACAAACACACTCTACTACACCAAATACATATAACCTAAAACAAACGCACACTATCCTACAAGTCATAGAAACCAAATGTTTATGGACACACTTCTATTCCTTGAGCTACAATCACACTAACATACCAACACACAAATACACCAATTTGACAATAGAGTAGTATCTCTTTTCTAGATTTTTGGGGGTAGCCGCGAAAAGGACTGTTTTGTTTCTTAGGGGTTTTGGCAATCTCTCTTAACATCTAGGATTATGACCCGTCTCGATGCAGGCTTTCCTACAGGATACAGCCTGCTTCTGCATAAGGAGAAGGAGAATTTGGTATCCACACGGCAGTGCACAAAGCCTGTTTCTGGCTCCTGTTGTTCTTGTTGTTGCTGCTGCTGCTTTCTCTGCTGTTGTTTCTGAAGTCTGTATTTTTCTATCCACTTTTCTTGCTCCTTTTTGATTTCTTCTCTAAATACTTCTTCTATCAGGTCTTGTGCTGCCTTAATCATCCTCACATTTTCTATCTCTTCCGGCTTTCGCATCAGGTTTTGCCTGACACGATGTAAATTGACATGGACATCGTTCAGCTTGGCTAATTTGGAAGCCATCTTCACGGCGTGACGACTCAACAATGGATGGCCAGATTGCTTACTTACTTACTTAGTTGAATTAACGTCGCATTCGCCCATTCGGGCAAGCGCGACGGGTTAATGCCCACACCGTGGGCTAATTAATTACTCGCGGTGGAAGGAAAAAGTGCCAGCGCATTTATGCACACACCGTGTGCTATTTAATTCAGCCGACAGGTCGTGGGACAATAAAATCCCATACGACATATATGGAAGGCTATTACGAGTAGGAATAGACCTAACACACACTCAGATTAAATTGATGTCTGTCTACTGCAGTATAAGACGTTTAGTTGGATTGGGCTCTGCTCCTTTGACGTCACCACGGTTCCGTGCTTATACGCTCTTCGGGGCACCTGATTTATAGACGAGTGGCATCGGCCCACACACACTCGTCATTTAAATGTCAGAGTTGGCAGGGAGGAGAGGGACCCGGAAGGAAACGCCAAACACCAGCCGGAAAGTTCCTGAAACGCCATAAAATAATACTATCAAATTAAACCCAGTTATCTACATATTGGGTAATTCCTATTACCAGTTTTGTTTACACCGCAATTGTAATTAGAGTCACGCTAATTAGTTATAAAATGTCCTAGAATTAAACTTGTTTTGTCCAAAAGTACAAAGTGTACTTATAGTCACAAGAAAATTTTTTTAAAATTTTTGGTTTAAGAGACCAATTGTATTTTGTACAACCATGTTAGGAAGACGTTGAGTTATGAATTTTGTACGATGGATAAAAAATCATATTTGGTTGATGAGTATTATCGCATCGGGATTTCAAGCCAAACTGATATCCTTAATACGAGGCAAATTGTTTAGTAGCCCTAAAGGGGCTTTTTAAGTCGGCAGGTTAAAGGTGTTGCAGCTGTTCTCTTCTTCCCACAACTCTGCAGCCGCCCGAGTTTCTTCATACCGCTGAGTTGGGAATGCCTCGAATCCATGTAATTTGGTTAAGTACGCAACAGCTTCCACCAGGGTCGACATCGGGTGTTGTTCAAATACCTCATTGTAGTAGTTGTAGAGGATGCGTCTCTCATATAGCCATTGTTGGGGCCATAGTCTCTTGAAGTCCGAGGTTATGGAGGCTCTGTCCATCTGGGTAGCATTCCTCCTCTTCCTCTACCACTTCTTGAACCCTCTCTGTCTCCTCTTCTTGTCTGTCATCAGATTCTTCGTGTTTATCTTCATTGATACGGTGGTAGTCGGAAACTGTACAATACTAAGTATTGACTGTACTCCTTTAATTGTCTTTGTAAATATTGATTCCTGCCGTACTTTAGTCGGAGTAGGTGTCTTACTTTTAGGTGGTGTCCTACCTTTAGGAGTCTGGGCTACTATGCTCGCAAATGTCTCCTGTTCTTGTTGTTCTTCTTCTTCTTGTTATTTTTGTTGTATCGGGACGTGGTCCGGTCTTTCCTGGGCAGTCAAGACCTTTTGCCGGGTCCCTGAAGTTGTTACATTTGACTCGGTCGGCTGCTGACCTTTATATTCTTCATGGGTCGTAGTCGGTGAGCTGCTCACTAACTGGGTCTGT
This sequence comes from Megalonaias nervosa, assembly GCA_016617855.1. Taxonomy (NCBI): domain Eukaryota; kingdom Metazoa; phylum Mollusca; class Bivalvia; order Unionida; family Unionidae; genus Megalonaias; species Megalonaias nervosa. The sequence continues at coordinate 49,034 of JAECUM010076177.1, read as the reverse complement.
ACGGGTGGCTCCTTCTGTTGTTGCATTTTCCCACCTCTACGACTCCTGGGCCGTCGTCTTACTTATTTTTGTCTGTTGTCCCATATCAAGAGCAATGTTTTTTTCTGCTTTCTTGTGCCCTTAAGCTTCAACCGGAGGCTACTAAGAGGCCGAGGCCTCTTAGTGCTCTCAACGCCTGGGCGGGGATCATCTCCGTCGCTAGCTCCATTGATGACTGCATGGCTTACTCGCTGCTCTGTTCGCTGCAGACTGATGGCCAGACTGCTTCCTTCCTTCGATTCAATTGAGGACGCTTTAGTCAATTCGGACACGTGCGTCTAGTTAGTTTCAGCACCGCCGGATATTTATTTACTCGTACGGAAGGGTATTAGTGCCACTTTCCGTACTCTTTAATGCATATACCTCATGTATATTAATTATGTCCGACTCCTGAGCTATTAAAGCTCCACGGGATATTTGATGAGTGGGAGTCGTAGCACATATTCTCATCTTAATACAGTCTGCACTGTCTAATCTGTTATCATGTCGGGAGATGGCAAGGGAGATACGGGTCCGAGAAAGGTGCCATGGGCGTCACGCAAGTGATCTTTTATACACTGGTAATCATTTTTGCACCCCCTTGTCCAAAATATAATTTGTGTCATCTTGACGGAATTTTGAAAATAGACTCTCTGTATCGATGAACATAATTACTGAGTAGACCAAAAGGTGAGATCCGCCAGTGGGTTTTACTAGAGAGTAGTTATTTACATGACTTATATTTAAGTTTCAAATTGATTCAATTAATATTACAGGGCCTGATAGTTTTTGGATTTGAACCACCTTATATCTCTTAGTTTACTGGACCAGATTTCTTAGTATTTTCCCAATTCTGCCATGTTTATATGATAATATCCTATCCTGTTTAGTCCTCATTGTGCGGGAGACCTGATGGTTTGGGCTATTGACCACCGTATAGTTGTTAATTTGAGGCCCTATGTAATTAATATTCCTAATGGCTAGTGCCACCATGTGTGGCTGGCCATATCAGCCATGGGCTTTGACTGATTTATAATGTTTATTTGGAGATTTCTAATATATAATGATTAATTAATCCATCTTTTAGTAGACGGTATACCAAGTCATAATAGATATATTATGCCTATTTGTTTAAAATGCCCACCAGCGGTTCGTGCTAATTTGATGTTTATCATTCTGTCCTAGTTAGGTTATTTTTCCTTAATACTTAATGTTTAATATTATTATTGATAGTTAGTTACATGCTATCTCCTATGTTGTTATTACTTGCATTGCTTGAGTTGGTGAGTGTAATATTGTCTTGTTTGCTGACAATAATTAGTCTGCTACCTGTTACCATTGACAGTGCTAAATTGAGTGCTTACAGTCGCAGTATGAGGCAGGGGGCAGGTCCATCTGTTTCAATCGTTATAGGGACCGCCGTATACGCACATGCATAACACCACACCCTATGCGGTTGGTCTCCAGCTTTTCCTCTAAGTCTTGATTCATTTGTCCTGCCCCCCTCCCCCATTCCAAGGCCCGTGTGCTGCATTCTCAGTTTCATCCTAATATACTAAATTCTTCCTTATTGCTTTATATTATTGGTACCCTCATCAATGGTTACATAAGTGTCTAGGGGTCAACACTTACCTTCATGGGTGGACATAAATAGAGAATAATTGGATGGCGAGAGGTCAAGGTATAATTTTTTCCTTTCTTTCCTATATCCAAGAAGAAACAAATGATATTAATATACTATAGCGTTGGGTTATTGATTGGTGGTAACAAAATTTCCGGGTATGAACTCGAGGAATCTATTTTGGTTTGTTTTTCCGGGAGCTTTTTTCTTTTGTATTGCGTAGTGCAAACGTTCATTAAAGACATGGATTAAGTCTTCAAGTTTCTGACAGTGGGGACGGTTAGTCCCCCGTCAGGCGTTTATTTAAAGAAATCTGTCGAAATTGCCTGCCAGAAGTATTTTTCCTGTTTTTAATCGATTGACAATTTTCATGTCCTGGCTGTTAAAGGAATTCTGGTTTTAATATAGGACGATTCTAGAAGAGTCACGATAAAAATAAGTCACTAAATGTTCTAAGGGATATCCAAGACTGCGTGCGTTGATGAAGAAAATACACACAATATTGTCCACACACCACAGTATCTGTGCCTTGTAATTTCACATTATTGAACCGTGTCGTCTTAGCATTTCTTCTCATAAAGTCGATGATGTTGTCTTCTAAAGGCGGTAATCCATAAGACTCAAAATACTCCACACGATCATCGTTGGGGAAAGTAGACAGCACCCAGTGGGTTCCTGGGAGATGACTGTCGTCGGTGGTGATGACATAAGCTTGGTGGTCTTGAGGTTTGCGATGAGGAAGTTATCTTTAGCACACACCACAGGATTCCAAGAAGCGGTGTACGAACTGTTTTACAAAAGGTAATAAAGTTCCCAGGTATCCATTTTGTTATTTTGTCTTTTTTGTCTTTCACAGGAAATGATAAGTCATCAATTCGATCCTGACTTTTTGCTTGAAAATCCCATTTGAGTAAACTGTTCTTCGCAGAGATTCGATGCGTTGGATCTCCAGAGTAGTTAATGGAGGGGAGGAATAGTCACGCAAGTCTTTATACCACTGATGAAACACTGCTTCTTCCGAGAGGAGACCCCAAGCTTCATCCAGATACTTGTCCAATGTTTCTTCTTGACTCATCATCATGCATTTATCGTGTTGAATTTGACTGGGATGATCGTTTTAACATCCATAGCAATGTTTGTACCTCAACGCTGTAATTGTTTCTGACAAATGTCTAGCAAAACAGGAAACTAAATGTTCTTCTTCTTCTGGCCATGTGGACATCACAATGCTTTCTCCGTCTTTGTCTTATTTTGTGGGTGGTTCTATTTCCAAGAAATCGTCGGTCCTCATCTCCAAAGAGGCTTCACCGTTAAATGAGTTTTCCATAGCTTCTAATAGTCCATAATCACTTCTCTCAAACTGTTGATTTCTATCGAATTGTCAAATTCTGCATACAAGATGACGTTCACCGTCTACTTTAGCTGACCTTTAAATTGAAAATCCACTCGAAGTTGGCCGGATTTTATAGGGTGGAAATGTCCCTCGTAGCTGCCTTGGTGAGGAGTGAAATCAAAAGCCCACAAAGCGTAACCTCCTGCATAATCTTCGTACGAAATGCCGTGGCTGATTTTGGTCCTTAACTGTCCGGTGGCTTCGTACAGAGACAAGTACGACCTCAAGTAATTCTTCTGCTCAAAGTTAGGTTCAAAAAGTCTGGTACACAAAGTCTTGCCATCTCGACTGACTTCGGTCTTGGACACGTCGAAGTGCTGAAACTCGAAAGTATTTTCATTGTTGGCTCCGTTGAAGGCTGAATTTTCGACGATACCAATGAATGAACGTTTGGGTAACTGTCTTTGGAATAAATGATCTTCGATCATGGATAGCTGTCCAGCGGGAATGGTGAAGGTTTTCACATCCACTCGTCGTATCGGATATTTGGCAGTCGTTCTGCTCAAAGTGTGATTGATGACGTTGTCCACTTTAGGTAACACTTCCACGCGACGTACGTAGTCGGGCTTCTTGGATGATAATTTTTTAAGTGACATCAGCTGCAGCCATCAAATGGAAGGCGGCACTGCTTCGATTCAGTCTGAGGTGGATATCCACTCCGTTCAGCAAATACTTGTCTTGCAACCACATGTCCAAATGCAAGCGATCCATCAGTTCTCAACTACGGCTTAGAGCAAATTTTCTTTGACGGTCTTTAAACCCCACATTGTTGACATACAGGGTGTTGAACTTGCCCGACGTGTCAGGTTTCCATATCACGCATGCATCCAAATGGGTGTTTTTGATTTCTTTTCCGTACGTCAAGAGAATTTCTAGGTACGCTTGATAAGGGTAAGTATCCAAGCTACTACAGATCAGTTTGTTATTCACGTACAAATCCATTGAGCTGAACAACGAATGCATGAATTTGATAACTGGGTCTACTGCCTCATCGCGGTCTTGATTGGCACCGTCGGACACTTTGACTTTTCAAGTACAAGTAACAGCTATTCAGATCGATATAATCTTGCTGTCCTTTGATTTCAAATTCGATGGGGGCTGATCCTGAGTCCTTTACAGAGGAGACGGGATGAAATTCTACCCATTGGGATTCTTGCATAGTCATCATAGTGGGTGGCATAGCAAACAGATCCAATTCCGACTTGGAACACTTGCAAGACTCTCAGCGCATTACTTTTTTCTCTCTGTTTTTTAATAATCAAAAACGTCTAATTCTCTGATGGTTCTTTATTTCTTCGTCTTTCGGGCAATTTGTTTATGAACTCCTCTGGATTGGTGTCTTCGTCGTCTCTATCTGCCTTGTCCTTGCTGTGACGTCAGGGAAGAAGGAATGCCTGGCTTGACAGCGTTCAGTGCATTTATAGGAGTTTCTCGTCGGCCGAAAATGTCTTTTCCAGTTAAAGCAACACAGCTTTGCCTGCTCTTGCGAAGGTTTCTTTGGAATTCTATTTGTCGATGATGACATTTTGGAGAAATTCTTTGCCTTGTGTCAAAGCGGCATCTTTCAAGGCGTGCAATCCTTGTGTCACCATCGGTTTCAAGACAGGTGCCACCGAACGAAACGCCATTTTCAACATATCTCCTAAACCTGGCTTCGCTGTCGATCGACTCCTCGGTACACAGGATACATGACTTACAAGTCGCTAGAGAATCGTTTTCGAAAATGGAGTTTCACCGTCACTTTCCCTTTTGAGAATAGAATATGTTGCCCCAGATCTCCTTTTATACCAATGTTGACAGTGTCGAAATACGATTTACTGACGGGCAGATAGTGAGGATGTACAAATTTGCGGTGAACGTGATACGTGCCTCCACTTTCCTCGTCATTACGTGTGGCAGAATCAACTTTGAAAAGAATGACTCTCAGTAACGGTGTGGCTGTGTGACCCACCAAGTTGTACTCCACCACATCGGAGTTCACAAAGATCAATTTCAGTCCTTCGTTCAGTTCTACAGGCTAACAAAAATACTCGTAAAATTTTGTATTGCTGTTGATCTTCGGGTTGAAATTCAGAGCCATTTTTGTGTCTCCACCAAAAATTTCAAACAAACTACGATTAAAACTAATGGACAACGTTTGGGTATCCTTACATTTCATCAGTAGGCGACGAGGCACTTTATGGTATTCTAGGGTGACACTTCGTTTCGCTTTGTCTAGGGCTTTGCCAAACAGTTCCTCGAACCTGGGGGCAATCGTGTCCACCAAACGTTGACCGTTAAAATAATAGCCTGCCGAAACTTTCACAGTATAGATGGTGAATAATGAATTGCTTGCTGGATTTTTTATACCTGAAAACCCGATTTCATTCATGAATTGCTGCAATTGTTCTTTCAGGATTTCGATGTCGAAAGTGTTTTGACTTTCAGTGATGTTTTTGATTTGTGTGGGATGAATGCTTTCGACCAAAGCCACTTCCCAATGGGCTTCGTGATCCAATTGGATCGCCTGAGGTAATTTGGCTGTGAAAAAGAACAAGGTATTGTGTGGAAACGCATTCATGGAACTGTCACTGGGTAAAGTTAAGTAAAATTGTTTATTCATAATTCCAGAGTTCTGCTTTCCGAGGAGTCACTCAAAGTCAAAGGAGTGTCCAAAAGAGTGTTGTTGTTGTTATGATGGTGACTGTTGGGAGGGTGACTGACGTTGGTCGCAAGGCTCCCGTTGTGACCGGAGCATTTCAGGGAAGGATTGGATAGAACGTAACCGATGCAAATGCTCAGTAAAACGGTCCACAATTGTTTGTCTCCTTGTTGCAAACTCAGATTGGCGATGGCAACACCGATGACACAATACACGACAAAGATTTGACAGAAAAAGACGATTTGAGTTTTAGGTACACGTTCTCCACACCACACCCACAAGGGTTTCTTTTGTAGATCTTGCAGCGAAGAACTAGGTAGAGGAGTGGTCACTGTTGTTGTTGAGGCTGTGTTGAAGGGCATGATGGTCACTTCTTTTAATAGTCGATGACTTGCGAAGCGTCGATCCACGAATCAAAAGTGGGAGGATATCCTTTCTAACGCACCTTGACGTCTTGACACGACGTTTTCCAACTTTACGAGTTCTTCGATCGAGAATGTTTTCGATGTCGTACACCTCGACTTCTGTTTTGGTCACACGTTGTAACTCGGGCTAGTAGAAAGTTTCTTTTAACACGTCACCGTTAATGTCTTCCAATTTTTAGACGGCAGGATGACGGCCATCCACTCGTCCAGTGACACGAACAATTCGGTGGTCAAGTTGGGTAAGTGACCTTTGTCGAAAGTGCGTTTGGTTTTGCCAGTGCGCACCCAATCTCCTGTCGTCAACACTCCACCTTTCTTGGGGACAGCAGTAGTCGGGGACGTACCAAACAGGCGCTCAAAGACGATCACTTCGTTTCCCTTCTTTCTTTTTCACTTCTGTCGAAGGTGAAGTGGACATCATCTTTTTAACCCAGGCTTTGCGTTCTTCTCGTTGGGGTGTAGGGAAGGGGTCAACAAGGACGCTGAAATCTTACTAAGAATGGAAGGTGCTGACGATGTTTCAAAGACTTCTTGTGCGTCTTCTTCCTGTGGCATCCGTGTGGCTGAGTCTGTCTTGGTAACTGGGGGTGGTGATTGACTTTTCATCAGGGCCTTGATATATTTCAGAGTTGGTTGAGCTGTGTCGTCTAAAGCTTTCTGGTAAAAGAGTTGAAGACGTTGTAACACTTGACAATACGGTTGCGATTCTTTTGTTTCTGACAAATCGCTGCAATACATCAACGATTGCAATTCGTGTCTTAACTGGGACAAATTGGTCAGATGAGGATTGGGCGGTAAACGCGGGGTGCGTTGTTCGTGCAACAATAGAATTCCAACCATCGTTTGTAAGGGTGTAAAGTTAGCTTTCGTAATTCCATCAGATTACAAAATAGAAGTATGAGATACTTTCACCAAAGAGGTCATTTATATCTTCTTAGTCCTTCTTATCTTGGACCCATGGGTAAAACACCTTCCAGGAGTCCTCCCAGCATTGCTCCCGCTATTCCTTTCACCAAGGTCCTATCAAGGTAAAAATCATACGCGTTGCACCAAGATTGTTTTCTTTTAACGAATGGGGATTATCTAAAGAACCATTTGGCGAAGAACGTGTCCATGTTTGGCGAAGCGTTCTTTGTGGTGTTTAGACAAATATATCGTTCCTTTCAAAACATTCAGACAACATCCGCACACGGTATCGATGATGTCTTTTGAGGCGATTTTAATGAGCTGTTTTCGTATGGGTGGAGGGGCTTTGGACAGGACAGATAACACGTCCCAATGTTTGGCTAAACGAGGAGGCAGTCCTTTCCTTTTCTTTCCTTTTTTTGGCAAGAGAGGGGTGGTGAACATTCTTTTAGGTGACATCTTTGTTTCGTTCATTAGCAAGAATACACTGAAGTCCATCGCTCGACACGCGTCCTTTTATTTTTTTTTTTACTGCTGCTAATAGATCAAATCTTTTGAGAATCTGTGGTAACAAAATGGGCATAAAATCTCCTCCCCTTTGCACCAATCTCTTTTGTTTAGACGGTTGGGTACTTTCTTGGGTAGACGTCGATGCTTGACCAAGCGTTTTTTATGATGTTGGGTCAAACGACAAGACTGTCCTTTTCTATTTCCTTTTTGGACAGGAGAACGATGATGGTGGTGGTATGCACTTCTGACGGTTGACATCTTTGTGCGTTCAGGAGCACAAAAAGACTGATACCCATCGTCTGTCATGGGTTTTTATTATAGTGGAAAGCGTCGCCACTGATTTGTACGTCGGATCATTCTCATGGCAGTCATCACTCGAAGTTGAGGGGTTCGCAACGGACTAAATTGTGACAGTTCTTGCTTGGATAAATCAGTAAACTCTATAACATGCCCGATTTCTCATGGACTTTGATTTTTGGGAGAGGATACTCTTTTAGCGGCTGCCGCTGCGGCTAAAGAGGAGGTGTCACTGCCGGAGGAGATGTTCCTTGAGACATGGAAAAGTAATTTTTCATCATATTAGAAAAGACGGGTATCAAATCGGGTTTGGCTGGGATCACTAGCAACGGTGAAGTGGAAGAAGCTGCTGCTGCTGATACTGGAGACACAGTCACCGTAGGTCGTGGCTTAGGGATGTAAGGATGCGTCCGGGCAGCAGTGCCTCTCTTGCGAGTCGAAGCTGTTTTCTTGGGTCTTTTCTTGCGACTTTTCTTTTTCTGAGGCTGTGACTGGTCTTGACACCACCACTGATCTTTTCCTTCTTGACACGTTTGGAGGGGATCGCTTTATTCTTGGGAGTCACTGGTGGGGCGTTTGGATCTCAATTTAAGAGGGAGCAAATGATGACACCTCCTAGAGAATCGCTACGTCCAAGTTTCAAAATGATTTGCTTTTGGTTTCAGTGTCGATTCGGGGATCTGCCAGTTGCGTCAAGGCTACTTTGTGTTTCTCAAAAATGCGCTGGGTTTGATGAGGGATGTGAATGATGCCTTGAAGTAACTGACGTGATGTCACCGTAAACCATCTTAAGACATCTCTGAGACTGGCTTCTAAGACACGAGCACGCATTTGTGGATTTTTTTCGCGATTGATGCCGTCCAAGGCACGAATCAATTTGACGGGAAAATGAGACTGAAGGGACGTGATTTTGACTATGTGTGAGACATACCAGAAGTGTCGGAGGTTGCTATAGTTTTTTTGTCACACCGACGGGGACGTGTACACGACAGGCCCTCCGTCTTAGCACCAGTTGTGAGACAGATTGGTACGAAATCGCAAATAATCGGGGGTGGGTGGGTTTTAAATCGACGAGTAAATATGAGTGAGGGGTTTGAGTGGCATAGTCGTACGCGTGAGTCAGACACGGAGTTCCAAACTGTTTGGCTAATACTTGCACTTGCAATTTATCTCTAGGGCTATTAAACAAGACCCCGTAATGAGCATTGAGACTGATGGTGCGATGGGCTTTACTTTGTTGAAACAAATTTTGGGTGATGTAAATGACATTGGCATTACGATGATGCCCTTTGCTCGTAAACCACTGTTTAATTTCCTCTTCGTCATCTTCTAACATGTCGTCGAAGATGACCAGATGTGTTTGACTGGAGTCAGACACGATCCAGTCGTCTTCGCGAGGAATGAATTCCTCAGAAATGATGAAATCCCCTTGACTTTCTCTTAGGGCACTGTAAGCCGATTGCCACTCTTTGTAACAGCACACGATGCGCTGAGGTGGACGATCGATCAAATGACTTTTATGTTCAATCAAACGTTTGACAAATTAGGTTTTTACTGAACCACTCAGTGCAGCAATTAACATGTTGAAGCGATGACGAAAATACAAGGCCTCCCAACTGGAACGATCTAATTTATCGTCGATGACTTTGAAAGTCGAGAAAGAGGTAGCAAAGACAGCAGAGGCAACCACAGCAAGGGTGTTGACACTTTTGAAAAGAACACAGACAAGACAAAGGTTTTCTTACACTTTTTCAGGACACGTTTATTCTGCTTAAGAGCCAAATGGTTAAGTACATCGATAAAATACACTTCAAAACGATCAAAGTGGAATATTATCAAGTTACTGTACAACATGGGGGACGAAGGTGTGGTGTCCTAGGGACAATTTGTAATGTTCTTGGGGTCTCTATACTAGGTTCAGTCTCACAGGTGTCCTCCCGAAATAGCCTTTCGGCGGTGTTAATGTCAATGACGGTGCTGTCCTGAATGGAGTGGGTGTCCACGATGTCGGGTTCTTCTTCTTCTGGCACTGTGGCTAACACGGGTTTAAAAGTTACATTTTTCACTGGACGTTTGAATTCATTAACACAAATCTTTGGCATACTGAGCCACTTCTCGTCGAAGCATCGAAACCAAGACTTTTCCAGTCATGTCTTGCCAGTGAGGGTGTAAGTTACAAGCAATACACACATCTTCGTAAACATCCTCAGTGTCTAAAAGTTGACGAATCTTTCTTACCCTTAGAGGTAGAGAAGTAACGAGGTGAAAGCTTAACGCTTTTAACAGAATGAGTCTATTGTGTACATTTAAAAGAACCACCCCCATATTTTTGTGGTAGGTACTGTTCGTAAATAGTCCACAAGGAATCTACTGATAAACGAAATCCCAAAACGGAGGTCACTAAGACGCACACCACACTGCGTCCCAAATTCAATGGACACAGTTCTTGTAAAAAGTGTTGGTAATCGTCCAAAGTCTGAATAGTGTCATTAACTTATTTCTACGTAATCTATTGAATCACTACTGATAAACGTCTTGGCACGGTAGCAAGTTTTTAAACCCTCTTTTGAAGGAGGTAATAGATGTACTTTTTGCACTTGTACTATGCGTTTGACTTGTATTTTGACGTAGTCTTGGTAAATGCCTTATCTCAACTCCAGAAGCAAACCACGAATGTTCTCTTGTAAAGTATCCATGACAATGTCAGTCAGTGTTTATACACACGTTGGGGTCACTTCTAAATGTCCTAACTTTTATTCAAAAACTTCTCCCAGAGCTAAAGTGATAAATGTAGTGGGTAATTTCTGACCGCTTCCAATCCTGGAAACGGTCAAGAATGTCAATAAAATCTAATTTAAATGGTCTAAAGCGGAATAATCCGAAGAACGCAGACTTGATCCAGAGAAATCTGGCGAGTTTGTTGACTCTTTTCATTTTCCTCTTGTGAATTTCTCGACACAAACGTTCTACAGTCACAAATTGAGATTTTGCTCTGCCAAGTCCATGCCAAATTTCCTTGTAGATCTTCTCTTGCAATTCGTTTGGTAATCCTTGAATACTACTTTTCAAATGGGGTTTAAATACTTCTCTCGATGTTGTCCAACGTTTGACTCCTAGCCAAGCTGGTTTCTTAAAAAAATATGGTATGCAACTTGCTTCAGTTACTGAGATCCCACTAAAGGTAGGTAGTGACAATGCGGAGACCATCGACCATGTTCCAGGTAAGCCGAGTACTGCTACTCGTGAAGTGACACCCCGCAACTGAAACACTTGACACTATCGCCTTCGTCCAAGTAGATAAATCCAGCTCTGACTAATTCTTCGGGGGTAGGTCCTCCCAGATATTTCTGCCACTTTCCTTGGAACGTTTGGAATCGGCTTTCAGATTCGCAGTATCCAGACAAGCGCACAGGCAACGAATATACTTCTTTCACTGGCTCATTTCGATGAGGCAGTGTTGGTACATGAAGTAGTTTGCTCAGGCATGGATGACATCCGTAGGATGGTAGCTGCACGGTAGTATGACGTTGGGGATGAAAACTAGTAAAGAGTAAACGATAACGAGTAGCATCGCCTTCGCATCCGTCAGGCTTGACACGCACAGCATCACTTTCCATGGTAGATGTAGTAGTAGTAGTATTAGTAGCAGTAGTAGTAGTAGTAATGATAGCGAAGTTCCCATGATATCGTGCTGAATTGCTGATGTCGCAGCTTACTGCATCCCTGCCATCGAAAGGCACATCATCGCACTCCACTTGAGAATTACTGAACTTGAACTGTGTCTGTCTGAAAGGATCCATCTTTCTCGCTTGATGTTTGTCTTCCCCTTTATATACTAGTCGTAATGAAGTCTCGAGCTTGTAACTCTTTCCTTTTTATGCCCAGTTTTGGAAGTCCTCCTTTTTGTTCTTCCTGGACAACGGTACTACCTTCTCTAAGGTACCGCCACAAATGTACCGCAGTGTGATGGATGGAAAGGTAAGGACAGTGCGGAGGCCATCGAGTATGTTCCAGAAAAGCTGAATCTTTATAGATACATTGGTCCATACGCAACGTTAGAACACAACTGAAACAACGCACTTCGTATCCCAATCCAGTCTCAGGTCCCAAGTAGACAAATCCTGTTCTAGCTAAAACATTCGGAGTAGGTAATCCTTTCCTATCCAAAGGCCGTTTTTAAACGTTTCCAATCGACTGGTACAATCACAATAGTCAGGCAAGAAGACAGGAAAATTGTATTGTTCGAACATGGAGTTCGCAGTGGATCTCATTCGATTCTTGCTGAGTCGAAGCCATCCGTCTTGGTGATGACTATCGTCTTGGAACCATATTTTTTTATACCGGCATGTCCGTACGGTAAAGTGAAGTGATTGGGAAGCCGCACTCGCTTCTTGTACACGAGTTGATACACTTTTTCCAAGGGTCGATTGACAATTGTATGTGTGGGTAAATGTACAATCTTGTGAGGTTCGTAGGTGGTCACTCTAAAGTTTCCATCCTCTCCGGCTTGCAAGGCTTCTTTCAACACGCCAAAGTCGACCACTTTACTAGTGCTATGATTTAGAGTCAAGCCTTTCATTTTACACCCGGTGTGCACTTCTCCTTGTTGGTCCCGCTATTCGTAGCCGTAACTTTCAGAACCGCCGCTAGCACAACTTAGAATCTTGTCGGGGTGCTCATCCGGCCAGGCTCCTAAACGATCTCATTCGATTTCAGGGTGACGGTGACAAAGGCTATCCGTGTAGATGCAACTTTCCATTTTAAAGTACAACACACGATCTCCTAAATGGTGTAAGGCTTCGTACAATTTTAAACGAGCATTGGCTGTCATGTAGTCCGCAATGATGACATTTCCAAATTCGTCGGCCTGTACGAACTCAAGTTCTTCTTCGTAATTGACTAAGATCAAGCCTTCATGAATGAAGTCCATGTGTTTCATGTATTTGGTTTTGTCGTGAATCAACCGAAAGTAGCGGGAAGGTTCTGTAAAACACTACGTCTTCGGTAAACACGGAAGTGGTTCCATTTTTCCCAACAAGCAATTCAACATCACTGTGGCAAACGATCGCCTTCCTTCGTTTTTCTCGACGTGGTCTAAAGTGATGCCTTCCTAGTCAAAGTATTTCTCTTTGAATTTCTTTTGGTCTTCGGGAGTGTGGCACCAGGAAGGATAGCCGCTAGCATCTTGTTTCAGTTTCAAAACGGCATTAACGTAGTCTGCAAAAATGCCTTTCTGAGTCTCGTCACCCGTGTGGTACTATTCTGTCTTGGGAAAGAGGTAAATTTCGTACAAGTCTAACAATTGGTATCCCAGGTCCAGCGCTTTGAACAATTCCACGCTAACCCACGTTCCTGTCAATGCGCGTTCTTTCTGAGTGTGATAACAAGGTTTGTCTTGGTTGCATATTTCGGCACAGGTACGGCACAATGGAAACATCAGTTTTCCTTGGAAATGGGGAGGTAAAACGGGATGGTACAAGTCGGTGGGATGCAAGATTTTGCACTTGATTAATCATTCGTAGTGTCGAATGTTGTCCACGTCGATTTGTTCCGACAGCAATTGTGCGTGCCCTGCTGGAAAGTGACAATATTTGCATACGTAAGAATACAGTGAACATATGTCTAAGTATTTTATTTCGCCTCCTTTCTCCTCGTCAGCGTGGTACAGCAAACAGGTGGCATTCGTCCGTCCTCCATACAAACTATCCAGCGGGTTCAGAGGGTCCATCACCTTGTAACTTTCGGGATCGGTTTTTAAAAGGTGATCGTACTCGTGTTCCCACATTTCCACCACTGGGTATCGTTGCTATTCTAACTTCAAGCGGCGTTGACAAGTGGTCTCGTAAAAGTCTTGCATGGTACTTTATAAAAACTCATTTTTGGTGTAACGTTGAGGGTAGCAGATCGGATATCAGTGAAATAAGCAACCGTTAAACTTAGGGTTTTCTAAGTCCCAACCATCCACTGAATAAGTTCCGATGGTCTTTTCAACTCCTCCGTTTTGGGCATGTTCGATAGATTTGTCTTCCTTGTCGCACAAGCAATTTAGCCTGCGCAGAATTTTGACCGAGTAACGGCGTTTGACAATGTTGGTCGTTTGAGGACGTATGACAGCCAGGGTCTTCTCGGGCATGAATCGTTTGCGGTACACTAAGTAACACGCTTTGGCAATGGTACAGGTTTTTTCAAAGGATCAATCCCTGTGTGTTCCATGAACAGTTCTCGAAATTTTCCACAGCAACGCCGTAAAAAGTCCACGTTGGATCGACAATACTTTAACATTTCTTCCTGAAAGTCAAAAGGGTCCGAGTCGTGAGTGTGGTACCAAGCGTAGAAAGCTTCTCGTTGTTCGGTGCGCATGTTGTCCGGGTCGTAGTAGTGAACTTCAGGCAAATGTGGTAGAACGGTGTGTTGATTGGCTTCGGTGTTGAAAAAGTGCAGAAATAGCCTTTGGCCATTTCTGTCATTCCAAACATTTTAGGCATTCGCCACAAAGGCATGATCAAGTAAATGAACGAATCTATAAATCGTACTTGTCCCACTTGCAAGTAGATGAGTTTGACTCCGTTCAAAGTGACTTTGGGACGTTCGGTGCTTTGTTCCGTTTAGTATTTTAGAAGAAATTGTCCATCGTATCCCGAAAAATTGTGAGCGATTACCGTGGCATAGCGATTGCAATCTCCGTAACGTTCGATGTCCTCTTGACCCTACGTCTCGTCGATAGGGTCTATGATCCATTGGGCAAAATCGGCCAGCGTGTTCGGTTCTCGGACGATTTTTTCACGGCCTCCAGGAATCTTGCTACAGTGAGGGCAATGACAAAAAATAGGTTCTTGGATACCCTTCTCGCATGCTCGATGAGCCACGCAGACATTAGAGATGTGAATGCCAGTTTCTTGCATTCATACAAAATCGAAAAACGATGAAATTGCCTCCTGTTTGGGTTGGTATTTTTAATGTAGAATTCGTGTTCCAAGTCCACCATTTGGCGACAAATGGGACACCGTTTCTTTCCTGAACAAATGTGCGCCTTGGCACTATTGTCCACAAGTAGAAGATCATTTCAATTTCAAGAGTTGGCAAGTACTTTTCCGCTATGAACCTTGCATCTTCAGTAGTCGTTGGTAACAAGTTGGACTGACCAATGTTTGCTGAAAAGCTGAGTAATGCATTCGTTTTTGTCCTTTGTCAAGACAGGATTTAGAGGCCAAACATCCTGGACATTTAGATCAGCAATGCTTGTGTTGCACTCGATTGTTATAGCTTTAGTCACATTTCTCTCAATAATAACCGTATTCCAGGAATACGGTGATACTGGTAATGGCATCGAAATGTTCATCGTGATGATAGACGTGAATGTATTTTCCGTCTTGAAATTGTGACCTCGAACTGACAGTTTTCCACGCACTTCTTGAGTGTGTACTTTTAATGTGTAGAGAGGAGCTAAGACGTCTTGCAATTTTTGCATTTCAGGAATGCCGCAGGGGGTGTCTTTAGATAGGCTAGCTTGCTGTAGCAGGAGTTCTGCTTCACTTCGTTGTTTGGCTCGGTTAGATTTTCGAATGTTCTCCCAGGCTCTTTTTCATTCTACCGTGTCGTTCTTGTCAGCATACGTTCGTCCCACCACGTCTTCAGTGTTGTTAATTTGGACGAGGCTGTGCTTTGTGCTGCGAAGGTCGTTCGCGAATAGCACTTTTCGGCTTGTCCGGTCCCTTTGGGAAGAGAAACATGGGTCATGTACATTGTCGCTTTTCCATTGGTGAGGTGAAACTTGTCGTTGAACTGCTGCACGTGTTGAATCTTGTCGATGACTTTGGAAAGTGTCAATTCTGTTGGGCTGTTAAACTTGATCCAAACAGGTGACTTCAAGTTTCAAGCGATCATTTTCTTTGGCATCTTTGGCTTCACATTGTCGTTTCAGTGCAGTTAACAAAGAATCCCACAAATCGGTGATGAACCTTTGTTTTCTCCAGCTGTACGTCTTACTTGAAATATTTAAATTTCACTGTGTACGTGTAGGCCGTAGTTCTAAATTTTCTGGAGGAGCGTTTTTCCGTCTCTCGAATGTGGTAATACCTTCCAGGTGTTACTGGTGGACTTTAGTTTGGCGTAGACTCTCTGGGTATGGATGCAGACGTGGAAGGTGTAGATTCTGGCTCACTCATGTCATCTTCAAAATCGCTGGCATGGATTTGAGCCAAGACTTCAGCTACTGTGCGAGGCCATAGGTCACGTTTCTGCCACTTACTTTCTTCTCCTTTCTCAATGAAATGGTGCGATCGTTTCATCTTGACTGAAAAATATCAAATGACTAAATTTTAAACGCCATGGTCACCTATATATGTAGGGTCAGTGTCTTCACTATACATAGGGTCAGTGTCTTCCCTCAGAGTATTCATATCACTCTCAATCCTTCAAGAAGATGGAAGCGCCAATACAGATGGAACGTCTGACCAAAGCTTTGCGAGGCGTCATACGAACGTTTCCTTCAGAGAAGCTGACGGACTACTCCCCCTCCTTTCCAGATAAAAGTAGAGACACTTGCTATATCTGCCTGAAGAAAGGGCATTGGTCTTCAGAATGTCCACAACGTGAAAGCAAGACAGGCGTCAGAAGAGACAAAAGTCAAGATACCTGTTATTATTGTCAGGAGAAAGGAATTGGTCTACAGACTGCCCTAAGAAAAAAGAGAACCGATCCAAGAAACAAGAGGAGCAGGTGGAGAGGGATTCCAAACAGGAAGAAGAGGTACGCTCCGAAAAGTAAGAACCCATACCCACCTAGAAAGAGAAGAAAAAAAGACGAGAAGAAAGTGAAGAAAAAGAGGAGGAAACACCTGTGACAGTGGAGAAATTTAAAAGACGGAGAGATTGAAAAGAAGAAGCCAATTAACTTTTGTAAGTGATGCATTGTGAAATATGGTTGTAATTGCTACCAGAGAATAGACCAGAAAGAAAAATTTAAGTGTCTCTTGGTTTGAGTTTTAAAATAATAAGGACCTACACTCATGCACTCGCACACATACATCATGGGGAAAAGGGGACTTCAGTTTTAATTGATTTGGCAAACGTTGAGTAGTCACTCTTTTCGAGAGAGGTAAGTGGCCCTGAAAAGGACCGTTGGGTGTTTGTTTTTTTCAACAAACTAGGGAACGGGAGGCAATGAGCGTTATCTGCCTTATCCCTTTGCCACGGCCAAGTCCTGCTTCTTGATCTCCTACTGTCAATGATCTGGTAGAGATCACTAGTGTTGGTATCTCAGGAGAAGTGGAGGTGTTGACTGGGTTTGACGTTTTGGCTCGGGAAGGTCTTTATTTTTGGATCATATTAAAGAAGTCTGATACATCTGTTTCAGACTCCTTAACTCTGCCAAAATGCCTAAGAGTACCGTTACCGTTTGACTTTCACCATCTTCCTTCTCTCCTAAACCTTGTCTCTTCTCTGCTTCTTCTTCTTCTTCTTATCGTTTTCTTGTTGCCTCTTCTTCTCGCTGTTGCTGTTGAATGAGAAAGTCTTGTTCTGCTTCTTGCTGGTGTTGCAAAAATTTCTCCAGTGCTTTCTGCCTCTGTCTAAAATGCTAGACGTGCGGTAAGGAAGGAGAAGGCAGCGAAGGTGCTGGTACCGGATCAAGTTCTTGTGAAGAAGAGATTAAATCCACTAAATCCCAATTAAAATCGTTCTTTTATGGAAGTAGGACTGTGTTTGCTTTGGTAGCCGCTGCTCGCCACTTCTCGTCTCTACCCCAATTCATCATCTTCGCAGTTTCCGTCATGTTCTAACTCTGTCACATCGATTCACTCCGCACACACGCTAGCGCACCTATATAGGGTATGTGACGTCACAGGTAGCTCTCTTCTGATTAGGAGACAGATTCCGCGCTGTGACTGAATTTTGTAACACGAGTTTGGATTGGTGAAACAAGTCAATCCGATTTCAATCCGATCATCTACTATAAATACTCGCAGATCACCTCATTCCATTCACCTGTTCTCATGATAAGATGTGAATTAACGTAGAAAAGTCTACCCTCATATCGGGAATGCTGTTCAACCCGGACTATCCCATGTATGTCAAATCATCATGGGCTAAAACCAAGATCACAGATACGGCCATTTGGAAGCGAATAATTTATGTGGAGAGGCAAGGGTGTCTGAAACGAGTCTTAATCTACGGTCCGGATGTCAGACGAAGTTTGAGGAAGAGAAGAAGACCCGTGCGATGCACTATATGTTAACTCAATGGTGTTAACAAAAAACCCTAATGCCCTTTTCAGGGTTACTCATATGTCTGGAAAGATGTCTGTTCTCTTTGCCTAATTTTTTTGTCTGTTTGTATGGTATAGTTGTTTGGTTGTATATTTCTATGTCTATGTCTATGTATGTGTATGTGTATGTCTATGTCTATGTCTCTATTGTGTTTGTCCCTCTACAACCCTTGTTCCTAGACAGTACAATGTTCAATTCCCCTTGTCCCTAGACAGTCCCATCCATGTTCAAGTTCCCCCTTGTCCCTAAATAGTCCCATGTTCAATTCCCATTGTCCCTGGATAGTCCCAAACAAATTAGCATTAGTCCTATAGTCCCTCTATCGTCCCATATACTACTGACTGCCCATAATCAACAGTCACCAATAGCTAACAAAGCTATAAACGGAGACATAAATGCAAATAGCACGTACACTACGTTTATTACAACATTTCATGTTTTATTGTTGCTGGGGGTTTGGGGCGGTTTTTCTTTTTTTCTTTATTTTTTTTTTGGGGGGGGGGTTAATCTATAAAAGAGTCCGAAACAGATCATTTTCAAAGATGGTCTCTCTCAGTCAGCATATCATTTAAACTAAGTAAATACATTTGTATATTTCTCTCGCTAGCTCGACCTATGATAATAACAATATTTTGTTAAAAACTAACCAATAAAGAAAGAGAGAGAGGGAGACGGAGTGCAGTGAGGTGTAGTTTATAATGTAATGCTCAACGAGGCCCTGGATTTGTGTATCCTTGCATTAGTATCTGTCTAATGTTGAGCTATACACGTTAGGGATCCGAATTAATGGTACGCGATTAATTTATACACTACAGTTATTCTTGAGTGTAGACAAAACTTAGGAATCTTCGTCTTCTTCGATTTGTGTTGTATCATCAACGTCTTAATTTATATTGATATATAGATACGTTTAAGATGCAGAGTCCATCACAATGTTAAGTAATATTAAACATGTTCCCAGTGATGCTGTAAACTATCATATTTATTAACATTCTTTGTTACGTCTATGGGCTTAAACGTAAGCAACAGGACAAGGCAACTCAACAAGTATTCAAGTTTCCATAATATAAATTTATTTAAATAAAACATAAACTCAAACAAAGAGAAACAACTATAAATAACTTACAGTATATGAATCTCTAGTATATAATCCTACTAATCCTGTAACGTTCTATCAATTTCTCACTAATCTGGAAACTGTTCTAAGGTAATCCAAAGGACGCCTGTAGAGTACTTATGTGCTACCGTGGTAACACAATTGAATTCAACATAATTATTAATCTAAATGTTTTTGCTTCAGTGTACACTCATGAACGTAGTCCATCACTGAAGTTGTGGAAAAGTTTCTTGTTGCATGGCCCTTGTTTCCGCAGCTGCTATATTTTTGGTCAAATGAACCTCCTCGGTACCAGGATTCCACTAGGAAACCATGAATGTAAAAAGTTTACTCCATCTTCGCTAGGGATTTCTAGGATTCGTGTTTGTACCAATCTGTATTGTTGGGTAGAATTAGTATGCTGCCATATTTTAACTATTAAATGTTTTCTTCAAATTTTTGCAAAGTGACTAATAACGGAATGTCTAACGGTAAGCCTGCGAAGTATACGGCGACATGTTTGTCAGTTATTTCCCTTCTTAAGGTTGGTGTGTCTGTTATTGTTCCCGTTTTCCCTCTAATAGCCATGTTTCCGTTCTCTATTCCCTTGTGGTGAAAGAGTAAAGCCCTTTATCAGTCCGACTCAAGTGCTATACTATTAAAATCTACCCCTCTTTCTCTCTCTAGAGGTTCATTGATAATTTCTCCACGCGTCGATCTTTCTTCTTCAATATTTTTGAAGTTTATTCCTAGTACCCCTCTCCTTCTATTAGATAAAAGGAAGTGCTTTAGTTAAAATGTATTAAAATTACAGTACACCATAATTCACAATTACTAAAGTTGACTAACGTCTGGAGATTCAAGTCTTTCGTTCCGCCTTGGATCTCTAGTTGAGGTTAATAGTCGACCAATAAATAGATTATAGCAAATATAAAAAGCCTGTTTAATAACAGTATGCAAAGAATCTATATTACCATTCTAAAAAAAATCTAGTTGCATGTACCAGTATAAATCAAATGAAGGTACAAATTAGACATGACAAAATTCAAAATAGGCATGAGGATATAACATTTTGAAATTAAAAATAGTTAACTGAATAATCTACATATACATTATCCAAACATGCTAGAAAAAAGATTATCCTAATAAACACTATTCTAGATTTTCTTTGCATTAAAAATTTTGAAGTCCAGTGGCCCAGGATTTTCCATAAAAATTTGAAGACCACTCCCCAAGATGTTTCTTTTTCTCATAACAGCTATTTCTGAAGGCCATTGCACAGGTGGTCTTGTATTTTGCTCTCATAACATCTATTTCGACGAACAGTGGTTTAGGGTCTTCCATAAAATGTGTAGGATAAGAAGTTGGATTGGCCTAAGGTAAACTATTTAGGGAGGATGAAAACTGGGTACCCGGTTTAAACTGAGTAAAGCAAAATAAAAGGCACGGGACCTAGGTTTTCTATATTACTAACGTCTGACATGTCCATACAGGCTGTATTAAGGTCACGAAACAGCAATGGTTGACATTTGCATACAGGCTGCATTAAGTGTTTTGCATTTCAATGTAAGCTGCATTAAGTGTCACGTAGCATCACGTTTAAAGTGTCAAGAAAAACGTTCAGAGAAAGAGGTTCGAAAAAGTGGGAAAATATCCATGAAGCTATTTATGTAGAGAGTTTTTGTGGCATTTTCTGTAAATCATTGTCGTGAAGATTGTTTGATGCTTCGTTGTAATAATAATAATAATAATAATAATAATAATAATAATAATAATATTTTTATTATTATTAATTTTATTATCATTATAAAATAAAATAAAAAAATGATAATGGAAATAAAGAATATATATAAATAGAGAGAGACAGAGACAGACAAACAGATAGATATCGCGAAAGAATGTACAACACATAAAATACATCTGAAGGTCAAATTGACAGAGTAACAAACACGCATATAGATAGAATTATTCATAGGAAAATAGTTGTATTTTTTAAACATAACGTTTCATTCTTTCTCTAAACAGAAAGTATGAAGCGTCATTTTATTTCATTCTTTCTCTAAATAGACCGCTCCGGTGGCCCAGTGGTTAGGGCGTCCGCCTTGGATTCGAGAGGTCTTGGGTTCGATCCTCGGCCGAGTCATACCAAAGACTTAAAATAAATGGTACTAACAGCTGCCTCGCTTGGCGCTCAGCATTAAGAGGTTAGTGTTAGGACTGGTCGGTCTGGTGTCAGGATAATGTGACTGGGTGGAACATGATTCCACATGTCTGCGGCATGATGCCCCAGTGCTAGACATCACTATAAACTGCAACACTGCACACATCGTAGCGATATGACTGAAAAATTGTTAAAGCTACGTTAAAAATCCAAATGACACACACTCTTTCTCTAAATATCCAATTGATATTTTGGTATCAAACGCAGATTTTTTTTCTTCTGTCAATAGTAACCTCTCTTTGAGAAGTTATTTAACTACACATTAATTATACCTTTCATTTTTTAGCATAAGAGTGGTTTCGACAGACTCATGTATAGTGCAATAAATCACATAGAACAGGGCTGTTTTAGGACAAGCAAACAACACAGCAAACATATGTAACATAAACGTTCTGAAAAATACCTGTATTTACTCGAATCGTAAAATATTGATTTACCTAAAGACTCTAATACTGGACCGTGTTCAAGTAATTTGTACCTGTCACCGAATAACATATTGAACTTTGATTTAAAGTGTATTAAGTATTCCATCTAGAGTTTGTGCATATAAATCAATACATTTTTTGTTTCACATGATCGAATAAAAATATCGGACAAAGTTTGCATAATCTCTAGAGACCGTAAATTTTAAAAAGCAGGAGAAACAGTGCGATCAAAAGTTAGATATAACTATGCCAAAGTACGTTTCCATTCTGTCTGATAAGTCACACGTGCGATTTCTGCTAGATCTCGAATATATATATATATATATATATAAGATTATATAGTCCTCTATTTGATCTCAGATCACAATTAGCATTTTCTAAAAACCTATTACCTTCTAGAAGGTTTCTAATGTTTAATAGATCAAATAATTATAATAAAGAACATGGTAAACACAATGTCCTTGACGCGAGCAAAGATAATAATCCCAATAGTGACCGATACAAGATACACATAGATAATATTTTAGCTATGTATTAGTTGTTTAAAGACATAAACAAAATCAATGATTCAGGTCAGGTAGAAAATTAACTTGATTTGGACAAGGTCAAGTTCAACATACAATGTTAGATTATCAGTAGCATATAACGAAATGAAGGAAAATTAAGAAACACTAACAAACAATGCAAATTAAAAAACCATAACAATATCAAAAACCTATCAAAACAGTATGATTTGATAAAATGGGTTCTTACTACGAATGCAAAATTATAAATTTATCGCAAATACAAAATTAATGTGTCCGGTTAGAATCAAACATCTGTCTTTATGAATATACAAATTACACTGTATTCATCACACAAGAGACAAATATATACAGATAAAGTAAATAAGTGCAGAAAAATATTGTTTGCAAATAGGGAACGAACACTAGCTCTACAGAGTTAATACCCTAGAAGTGGGAACTGTTCTGATTTGTCAGGTTCTGAAAATCATTCGTTACAAGAAGAACTGTATAATACGATTTACATTTGACAAATGAATGTGCAAGGTACGCAAAAAAAAAAAAACATGAAAAAAAAAATGTCCGCATGTACACTCCATTGCCACAAACTGAACATATCCACAGAGACTATAAATGCAAAATGATGGATTTCATAAAAGTTTACATATACTTCTTCAATAAAAAGGTGTTTAAAATGAACTAAAATTTTTACTACTGCGTATTATCTGGTTTAGGTAATGTCCTCATCAACTACACTGTTAGATCTGAGGATTACGATAGTTCACTTCACGCTTACTTTCAAGATATTAAAATATACTTGCGCTAACCTTCATCAAAAAGTTGCTTTAAAATGATTTTTAAACATGGCAAAAGATATGTGTATAAGGAATGTTTGCAAATGGGGAAAACTACATTAATAGCTCTATATTGCTGTATTAATTAATCCGGCCCGACATCAAAGTATTGCTGTATTAGTTAATCCGGCCCGACATCAAAGTATTGCTGTATTAGTTAATCCGGCCCGACATCAAAGTATTGCTAACGGCGGTACTCAACGAGTTATTTAATACTGAGACAGCCTGACTAAATTCTTGAAAACTTGGATCTGATGCTGTGTCAAACTCGAGAAATACTCAGAATTTGCACAAATTATGTGTTTGCGAGCTGTTTATAAATGTGGGTGCGCTGATCGCTTTGATGGCTGATTGAGGAAGAGGATGTGGCTTCGAATCCTTTCTGCAGTTTTTTTTTTTTCCTGGAGGATCGTCTCAAGAGTACCTTCGATGCAGCTTTTTTTTTTTTTTTTTTTTTTTTTTTTTTCCTCACCTTGCCGATTTGCACCGTTTTCTTCCACGTCTAAAACAGTTGTTGAAGTACGACACGTAGCGGGAGGCTTTCATGCTTTGTGAGTAGCATCATCTTAAACGAGAGACCCATCTGGAAGATTTACTAGTCTTACCATCCCCAAAGACAAGCATTCGTTTCATTTTCGAAAGTGTGTGTTCTTTTGTGTGAATACTCCGATAAAAAACGTTTTCTTCTGAGCTGTCATTTCCATCAAGTCCACTTAGCTTCCATCCGCACTTGAAAAGTTGTCCTCAGCTTCATCATTCTCCTTGTGATACTCTAATTCTCTTTCATCCTGTATTTCAGTCTGTTACAGTTTTAGTCGGTCCAATAACCATCTCCATGCTGAATGGCATACACGTCATGTTGAAGATCAAGTGTGACTTTGTATGGGGTAGGATTCCAAGCATCCTGAACCTTCCTCCGGTTTGGTTGATGATTCCAATGCAAAACGTCGACTCCGATATGGGTACCTTTATCTGTATAGTTTTCTAGGTCGTGGTGGTTCTTCCCATTTTTTGAAGTGCAAGGTCGTGGTGGTTCTTCCCATTTTTTGAAGTGCAAGGTCTGTTACACCAGCAGGACACAGTTGATGCTCAAGAATCGATTCATGGCATGTGAAGAACGCTAAAGAATATATTTGTATGATGAAGTAAATGTGCAAGAATGACGAGACATAGACTAATAATAATAATAATAATAATAATAATAATAATAAATGGAATAAAATGTATTTTATGCTCAGAAATCTTGCTCTTTTATGACCTGCAACATTTGGCGTTGCAAACAGGATTCCGCATCTCACCCCCAACCGGGACATAGAGAATGCAATTAAGTGGAAGTAGGACATTGAAATACATGGACTTGTGTTATGACTCTAAGGTCCTAAAATAAGTAACTGATCAATTGAAACCAACAAGCTACAAAGTCAAAATTTAAGAGGAATTTTTATTATTGTGAATTAAATCCCAAATCCTGATTATATCACAAGTCCAAAAGTGTAGAATGTTCCAATGAATTCCATCTTGAATGTGCTGATCTACCAATAGTCTGAAATGTACCGACGTACCAGAAGTCTTCTTGTATCACAATAGTATAATCCAGAATGGTTTTTAAATAAATCCTCATAATCCGAAAACGGTGTTTTATTCCGAAAAGGCAATGAGCACTTTGACAATTCCAATGAATAATTTAACTAAATTGTTCCTCTCAAATTATGTCTGACCACAGCCAAAAGTGATTCCATAAAGAATGATATTAAAATAGGCATGAATAATTTTGATGACAACAACCTTATATAAAGCCTAAGACATAATAAAATGACCAGCAACTTTTGTTCCTAGAACATTCTAAATTTTGTAAATCAGGCTAGACCTTAAGTCAAATATCAGTAAACAACTTATTTATAACTTTCAAGCAGACAAAAATCATTAGACTAATAATATTTCCAAGGGAAAAGCCAAGGTCCTGAACGCAAATCTAAATAAACATATTGTTTATAGAAGATCAATATCTATAAATATAATCCACAGTCGTGGACAAAAGATAGCTATGTAATATGATATGTACAAATGACCCTTACAATCTACAAGCATGGACAAAAGTTAAACACAATATAGATATACACAATACATGTCTCCAAACGGCAGGTAGAAAGTGTTACGGATAGAATTGAA
This sequence comes from Megalonaias nervosa, assembly GCA_016617855.1. Classification (NCBI taxonomy): domain Eukaryota; kingdom Metazoa; phylum Mollusca; class Bivalvia; order Unionida; family Unionidae; genus Megalonaias; species Megalonaias nervosa. Next base: position 23,691 of record JAECUM010076177.1, on the reverse strand, counting down.
TAGTTCGGTTTGATAGCGCAAGTGGTATAGCGCGCGTCTATTGTTAAGGGCGTCACGACTTTGAGCCCTGGTTAGGCTGTGGATTTTCATTGTCACATATTTTTCTCACGTTCCTCGTGCGTGTAGATAGATTTTTTTCCCATGCCGAAAATCATAATCATACCTCATACAGATGTTAATTCCTGGCTTGGAGATAACTGATTTACTGCGAATGTAGTACACATAAAGAGGCAAACAGTCCTGATTCCTATCATCACTGGAGCATTCTTTCACAGTAATTTAGATTATCATTAACTGCATCACATTTATGCTCTTAAGCCAGCAATGACTGAAAAGAGTCTCGCAAAAAGGAGTGTTCGCACTGATTGACTACCTACTTATACAACTTCTATAGTTCGATTTCGAGTCGAAAGGCCTTTGTTGTAATGTTTGTTGTTTTTTTTTTTTTATATCATTACCTGATTATTATTTATGAAGGTTTAATTAATTAAAGAGCAAAGTCGAATCGATGGCTATATTATTGGGGTTTTTTTTGTGTCTGTCATCATTAATCTTAAAGATAAGAATGGACTTTACTTTTTGCCTTGTTCATGTCTGCATCATTGCGTAAGCTATCTGAGGTACGCAGTTCAGACGCTGTGCATTGCCGTTACGGTACGCAGTTCAGACGCTGTGCATTGCCGTTACTGTAGCCGTGGGAACAACTGTTACATTGAAACGTAAACTGTGTTTGGACGATTTGAAAGTATATACCGAATGTTGTAATGTAAGCCCAACGTGCTGATCAATTTTTCAAGGTTAGAAAACTTTAATGGATGCTGTGCTGTTTGAAAGCATATTGAAATTCACAATACGCCATTTTGACTTCGGCTCGTATTTGTCCTTTAGAAATGAGAGACAATAATCCCTCATGTTATGCTTTGGTTTCAGATAGGAAAATTACACCTGCGGGATAAGAATTATGCATCAGAGATGAGACTATACTTGGCACAGCCTAGTGTGTCATGCAAAAAGCATGGTACCCTGATGGAACTGGCCTAACATACACAGATATATATGAATGGTTCGTTTATTCTGGCTGATATATTATTATGCTGTATTCCGTCCACGAACCAATTTTCACCTATTACGAGAACGTGTTCTATGAATTTCATAACTATGTAAAATGACTATCTAATCACAAAAATATACATAGATTGTCCTGTAGTTCTTTTCTTTGGGGGTATTCCAGGTGTTGCTGACAAAAATGGCAATAGTTATAATATGTGATGTGTATTATCACGTATTCTCATGTAGGGTCGAAGGATAATAATTTCAGCTCTTTTTGATCTGAGAAATATGTGTTATATCTGTCTCTGGTTTCGTGGGGGGGGGGGTTGTTTTTGTTTTTGTTTTGTTTTGTTTTTTTGTTTTTTTTTTTGCTTTTCTTTTTGTAATATGCAATAATGATTCATATATGCCTTGGTTTCTGTTAGGAATCTTGAGTGATAGTGTATCTAGGGGAGAGTTAATTTCTAGGTGGCCATGCGAGTGAGTCTGTTAGTAATGGAGGTATATGTCCGCGACTAAGTCCCTGTATTTATTTATGTGGGTGTACAGGGGGAAGGGGGTATGTGCGACAGCATATGGTTGTTGGTGTGTCCATTCAAGGCTATAGACACAGTAAGTCGCAAGCTGGGAGATAATTCACCGTACGAAGCAAATGATTGCTGTTTGTTAACTTTCTGTACCAGAATTCTCTCTCTCTCTCTCTCTCTCTCTCTCTCTCTCTCTATATATATATATATATATATATATATATATATATATATATATATATATGCAGTAGGTAGCATAACATTACATTGTGACGACTACAAAAGCATCCACATTTCTATCCAAGAAACTTTCCTTTAATAAAAGCACCGTGTATTCATATCATGTACGCACTGTATTAGATATTCAAAATCCTACCTTCATACTTTATAGGACTTATCGACGGATACATGATGCTGTTGTAGAACTAGTCCAGTTAACAAGACCGAAGACTTTGGCTGGTGGCCAACTCATATATTTGTCTACCTATGTTTAAAACTGCAAATTCATTGAGCATTTTGTCCGCTGAGGAGCTAATATACATGCAGGAGATCAATGGTGTTTTCTATTTTTGGCTTATAGCTTGGAAATACCATGAATCTATTTTTATACTTCTTGTTTGTGAATATTCGTGTGTTATAAACCACAGAGAACTGATCTAACCTGGATTAAATCAAGAAAAAACATTCTAAGATGAATGCATTCTGCAACAAAGCGATTCAGACATGAACAAATTATATGTACTGACTAGCAACTCGGAGAATATATATTTATACATTTGCTGCATCTGTTAAAGTAATTTAACAAAGGAAAAACAGTTCTCCGTATAATTTGTCAGTCAAGTGAAACTTTCATGTAGTACACGAAGGTTCTCATTTTCAACATTATATGAATTTAGTGTTGAAACACGTAAAGTTTGTTCCATCAGTTATTGTTTGTAGTTTGTCATTCTCTTTTGAGTTAAAGTAAATATGCCGTCTTGTTGCAGTGAAAATTGATGCAGTATATGCAGTTTATACAATGTATGTCAGTACACCCATTGTGGGAGAATATCTTTATGGCTAACTACAAAAAAAAAAACATACGAAGCTCGTAAATAAACGATTATGGTTTCACTTATAAGACATCAAGTCCTGGTGAAAGTCTAAATGCTGAGAAAAGTCAAAAGTTGTTATACCTTTGTTATTTCTTGCACGTTTGTTTATAGTTTTTTAAGTATATGTATATGGAGATTGTACAGAAAAAGCTGCAGAATATTACGCATTTATGTAACTGTGTTATTTACTTGTGGTATATTTGTCACAGGAATCATGTATACAAACGTTGTCACTCCGGAACCTTTATCATCAACTCACACAAGTATAATATAGTCCTGAAACAATATGTTCAATACTTTGCACAGTGCCAAGGGAACTAAACAATCAATCTCAGTTCACCAATACAATCAATCTCAACTCATCAAATAAACAACAGTACTCGCGTTGCTAAGTATGGCTTTAGGTGACATTCAACTTTCCTTCTCCGCTATTGTGCTTTGTAGAACAATGCAATGATTGATTTAAAATGTTTCATTATTTGTTTCAAGCAGGTGTATTCCTAGTACTCAATTTATTTGTCAAAATTCGAAATTTCCGTATGATTTCGAACTGGTACAAGAAATCCATTTTTCGTCAGATCTCAGGAACATCTGACATGGTTTTGAACAACCAGCATTCCAACGCACTAATCTGTTGTCTCATTCACAAATGATACTAACCCTAATTTTTCCATTCTCGGGAGTTCCTTTTTAACTTCCGCAGAGTAGGAAAGGCATACAGAATCGAATTACGCCTACGTTTTCACCTCAAATTTGGAAATGCATAAATATCTTGTAAAGAACTTGTGCAACCACTTATAATTTTGACTCTTGTCCTTGTAAGCTCCTGAATTACCTTGAACCGAATATTTAGCTCTTTGTCTTTATCACTACGAATTTGTGAACTTTTGCTGTCGACACTCCTAAAAGTTATAATTCCTTTTATCTGTAATTGCATTGATGTTTATACTGCATAATATGTTTGTCAAGTGCTCTAATTTATAACATTTATAACTTTTCGCCGGACATTTATCTTAAATATATGACCGTAAAGAACGAAATCTATTTTCTTCACTAAAGTTCTGTTTTATGACGATTCATCTTATAATATAACAGTTTGCTTTCTACTGCATCTACCTTTTCATTGTTTCTGCTTTCTGTTTTGATAAACACTGGCGGTGGATGGTTTTTCAGTCTCAGTTTGATGAGCTGTAACTCTTGCAGAATGGTTGCTTTATTTTCCATTTCAGTGTATCCTGCCTACGTTTCCTTTTCTGCTTTTCCCTGCTGTTTCCCAAACAGTTTGACTATTTGCGTCTCATCGCCATTTTCAGCTTTCTCTCTCAGCAATTTCTAAAGAACGTCAGCGTTGCAGCAGCTTTGTAAGGCTCATTAGATTCAAGAAGTTCAATGTCTTAGAAAAACAAGCTATGAATAACCCGTGATTTAATTTATTTGTACAAGTCTGTATATTCACAATTCTTAGTCTGTTACCTTATACAGCCCAGCATTGTAGGTGTCGATGTTTGCATCCTATGGATGTTTTGCAGACTGGAACTTTCATGTTATACTGTTACTATCGTTTCTTGCTGGAGAGCGGGGTAACACAAAGGAAAGGTGGGTTGAAAACATGGTGTCAAGTTTTCCTCGGAGTTATTTGACTCAAATCTTCTGATAGTTACATTTGCAATTTTATTGGTTAAATTGGTGTACAAGCACCCAAACCTAACCTAAAGTGCTAGATGACATGAATCTGGCAACGCTGTTCAAAATGTGCGTATTTGCTTCACATTGATCTCCCCGCCATCATTGGCATATGCATTGACATTGGCATGTAGATCCACAGTGGTTCAAGGCATACCGGTTTTTCAACCCGATGAAGTAAATTTAAAATTGTCATAAATCTAGGTAATATTATAATACTACTAACTAGATGGATTTAAATATAGCCAGAAGAAAGCTAGTAGACCTTATGATATAGTATGTTGTCGGCCATACATCGTTGTGCTTCGATGCCAGTAGTCCATTTTTGTTGCTAAGTTGTGCGATCTGCCCAATATTATGAATGTAATCAGATTATATCATACAAGAATGGGAGAAATAAACTTTTACACTACAGTTGTAAGATCTTTTACGCTACACTTGTAAGTGATAACAATATTCCTATGCTTAAGTAGGATTTCCATTTCTCATCCAGGACATAGGGTTATATAACATAAAGGAAACAAATTCAAGCCTCCTCTGTCTTAATCTAAGGATACGCAGGGTCACGTGAAAACATTTTAGTTATTACTTCGACATCAGATTCGAATTTGGAAAGATACTACAAGACGTTCACAAAGGAATTCAAGTCGACAAGAACACATGCCTCAGACGTAGCTTTCGCTACATTCGCACATGAAACAGACTCTTAGATGTAATTTTATTAGCTTATATTAAGTTAGATATCTGAAAATATGATTGGTAGTGGATGAGAAACGGAGGTGAATAGTACCCAATTATACAAACGGGTATCTACCCTGCCGGGACAGAAATAGAGGTTTTCCGAAACCCGCCAGACATAAAATAACCTGTCTTTTTGAACTGACAAATCCCTGAAATTAAAACCTCCTGAAATTACAAGTGCCAACGCATCAAGCGTGGTCGCAAGTCAGAGGGATTATAGAACCGTTCAGGTTGAATCTTTGAGCTATTTGGGAGCAGACAATATGCAAAATAGAGGTAATTTGGATAGAAAATTGGCAGTTGTAATCTGAGTAGAAGTTCAGTATTCAAGCGAATGTTGTGTTGCTTTGTTTGACAAACAAATGAATCTTGGATTTGATGTCATCAGGAGTTCATTGTGACGTGGCCGAATCGTTATTGTCCGGATACATGAGTAACCAGTTTTTATCGTCTTTAAATCTATTTTCGTGTTGATTAACAGTTTAGGTTACCTACAGGGGCTACCTACAAATGAAGTTAAGACTGTCGGGAAATAGCTACAGTGATGGGGGTCCAATAGTCAAACAGTGCAAGTCATCGCCACTGACAGTTACAATGGGGGGTGGGGGTGTAGCGGATCTCACACCCACCCAACATCGTAACTACCAAGATCGGAGCCTTACATCGTACGACTGTGAATCCAATTTTTATAATGTTATTCTTTGACCCCCTCCTTCCAGCAATTATATATGCATGTATGTGTGTATGTACTTATATGTATATACGTATGTGCGTGTGTGTGAGTATGTCTATATTTTGTTTTACTTTGTTCATATCTGTATAGTGTTTATCTATAAAGAAGATATTACAATTCTAATTTTTGTAGACAGGTATAGATTGCATTTTAACATATTAAGAGTGACTGTAGATTGTATATGATCTATAAACAGATGTCAAGTTTTTAATAATAAAACAAGTTTACAAGTTTGGGGTTTTGTACCATCTGGAGTACATGCAAAATATCACGTAGTTAGTAGGATTTAATTTAGTACTCTATGCCGGTATATAAGTGGGTAGAGCTGGTCTATTATTTTCGTTCTTATTTCCTATCCTCTTGTTATAACATCAGTTTGCAGGTGTATTTAATGTTGTGTTTAGATATTATTTGAGACGAACCATTTGTTTAAATGTTTCATTACAATTACCAAATGCTCATTGGACTAAAATATTATTCTGGGACTATTGTGAATTGATTCAAAGGACTTCTTAACAGTGCCATTTTGATACACCAGGTTTCTTGTTTTACAGTATTTTATCCCCGACCAAGTCATATTACCCGCCCATCCCCCGCAAGTCGAACCGCAGGCAATGCCAAGGCATATCTTTAAGAGAGTGAATTGAAAGCAACATTTCTACTGCTATCAATCCAATTCGATTACTAATGTCATTGATGTCCTGAGTTTCGACAACGATATTGCGACCTAAGATATATCTGCTCCTCTGTTTTAACTGATCAACTAACATTTCGAAGCTTTTGAGGGGCACATTTGCGACTTCCTCGTTGCTTGATTATGCATCCAGTGGCATTTGTATCTTAGCAGTAAAGGCAGGTAGCGATAACATCTGGGAATCGGCGTGACGCATTGCCAAATGTGTTATCATAGAGTCAAATGACATGGCTGCCGATGATGTGAATTCTTCCCGTGCTATTGATTTTGTACTCAAAGATTACATGTTGCTCCCGTCCTCATTCAAATCGCATCAAGCAGCGACACTGCGTTTTTTGCTTTTCTGTGCATCCCTTTCGTTTTATTTGGGGGGGGGGGCAGACTGAGGGCATCGGGCAACAGATGGAGTTCTTACTTCAGCTCTCTATCTCTACCACTTACGCATTTTGTCCACGTGAGGCGCGGTTCCAAAGTATAACTCTTGCCTTCAAAAGGACAAAGGGACTATACCACAACAACAACAGTGCTTTAGAAACCAAGCCAGTTCGGTACAAATCGTTGGAGGTAACGAAAATTATGCGCTGAAGGAGGTGGAGAAAATAAACACCAGTACAGGAAGAAAATGTATTACCAATGTTGTTTACTGCACTTTGCCGAACGTTTAAGCTCCAGCGTCTCCAGATAACCATGTGAAGCAATCTCGCATATCAGCCTGACTAATCCTGATTCACAAGACAGTTATTGCTTTCATGAAACTCATCGAGTGCACATTTAATATAAGGAGAGAAACATTTTTTTTCCATTAGTTCCCTGCTAAGATTCATACCTAAGACTGTGAGTTAGGGAAACCATCACCTTTCATTTATGTCGTAGAACATTGATCCTCTTAGGAAATTAGAAAAGCTACTTGGGGTCACTTTTCTAGGAAGAATATTTACCATCTATTCGTAGAAGAATGATACAACTCGTAGAAGTTTTGGATTCAACCAGGGGGTGGGGGTAGGCGCAATATTTTCTGAATTTTGTACTTTGTATTATCAGGTATAACCAAATATAATCACTCCATCAAATGAAATTGCCAGTTTGCAATACACGTTGTTGTCAAAGTGTACATGAATACGTTTATCGACATAATTATTATTAAAACGGGGGAAGGGGGGGGGTTGAGGGAATGCTCCATATTGCATGCAACTTATATCGAAATCTTTACAAAGTTTGTTTGCTCATCAACATTCCACTCGTTGTCGTTGTTTTAGTTGAAAGTAAGTTTTGAAATCATGAATCAGCTAATGCATTTGTAGATGATGACGATGTTGATTATATATTCTAGTATAATAAATGTAATTGATAGTATTCTTGTTACTTTTACCGCTATGCTAAATAAATATGCCTTGCTGATACATATTTCTCTCCTTGACTTTGGGAAGCTCGGGTTCGACGGCGTCTTTTGGATCATTCTTGACTATGCTATAATTTTAAATTATATTTTAACGATTATCAATAATCTTTAATTATATAAAATCGTTTCTAAATATCAACATTTTTCATCCATAAGCTCGACTAGTAATATAAATACGTATATTTTGATATAAAAAGCATACTCTGAATTATTAATCATGATAATATCTTAACAATAAAAATAAAAATTTGTAAACACTAATTGATATTCGTTAATGCAAATAAATTAATGGGTACTATGAAAAAAAAAATCAGAAATATAGTCCAAAGGAGAACATGTATGTCTCAAGGAATATTTTGTGGCTTCTGACAAAGTAGAAGCAAGACCTAAAACTTTTAACAATGTTGACAGTAACCGTCCGTCTGCAGTATTAGACGACTCAGAATGTTTGTTCACATATTGCACTTTCGCGATTGAAAATTAGTTTTGACTTCGGAACTGATCGCTATAATTGGATAATAATTATTGAACAGAAGATTTCAGAATTGCTACTTGCATGCAAAGTCCCGATTTATTCAGACAAAGATTAGAATTTAGCTCGTTTTTTTATGAGATACATGTCTTTAATTTTGCGTTGATTGTTCTGTAGCTAATTGTCAGCCACTCACTTAAAAAAACTACTTAACTAACAGACACATTCAAAAGCCGGTATGAGCATATCAGAGAAACCATTTATGTCAACGTTGGCGGTGTTTTCCATGTCTGTATCAGAGATATATCATGCTGCTGTTCGAATTCATTTACAGCTGCCCCGCCCCAAAGAATTTAAACTCGACCCTTACCTTTGTGACAGATAAATGAGCAAACGTTTTTCGCAACATTATTATTATATGAAAACATTTATTCTTGGACAAATACAGTTTAAAACGTTTGAAATAGTCAGTTCTTTTAACATATCGAGGTAAACATTTCAAAGGAATGGGTTTGTATTTCATTGTTCTATCCTGCTCAAGAAGAATATTTATATGTGCAACACCTTTCCCCGATACTACGTTGCAGATGGAGAATCCCCTGTTCTATAAATAGTTACATAGCAGGGGCTTCAACAGGAATTCATACGCTTAAATAGACTCTAAACTAATAAGAAATATCTTGAGAAAAAAAACCCAACAAAATAACAATAAACATAAATTAAATAATAAATAATTGCAATTATAAGAGTTTAACGGGCATTATTTGCTCTGTGATTCGGCAACTGATAGTTTATACCACCATAAACTCAGAACAATAAACATTTAACTCTTAAATACATACATACATATGTATGTCTATATTTGTTTTCTCTCGTTGAGAGAACATAGTCAACAACTACTGAAAATGTATCGCGACGATGGCACCAAATTTTGCTGAAGATACCTACTTCTATCTTCCACCACAGTGTTTGCGTGATTCTAGTTGTATTATATCAGACTCTATGGAACAGTATTTGTCACATATTAGCACAGACTCTTGTCTATATTTCTGGCTAGATAAATGCAGAATCCAACTGCATCGTACATGCCGTGGAGAAATCTGGAATGCCTGGTACAAATCTCTCGCTGGTACCTCTTGGTCTTTTTCCATGGCTGTCTGGTCAGAAGACGTCCTTTCTACTACATGCTCAAGATAAGAGCGAATGACTGTGATATTTCTACGTGAGGTCTGAAGTGCTCTGAACTCGCTTGACAGCCAGCGACCTGAAGTATATTATATAAATGAAGAAAATAAGGAAAGAGTTTGAAATATTGTTTTGTCTTTCAAATGAGTTTACGAATATACATAGCTCATATAGTGTCTCTCAATATTTCAAAAGCAGGTTACATATACATTTTAAATGAATGAATTAATAAAGAAATATAAACGATTTTTCCAGTTTGATACCACTGATATGAGCTAACTGAGAATCCAAACTGTCGGCATTTAATCTCACTTGCCTCCTGCATTCAGCATTGTTTGGAGGAATATACATGTCCCTTTCACTGTTCCCTCGAATCCTTGTAGGTACGAGTGCTATTTCACAGCACCAGGCACTGCCTATTCTAATTTATATGTCACGCAGTGCATTGAAATTGAACATACGGCCTAATCTAAGATCAATCGCATTGTTCAAAGTTTCAATCATTTTATCACATATGCCACGTCGAAAATCTCACGATTGTTGGTTTCTTGTTTAAGGTGTCTCCTTAGTAAGGAAATGTTAACTCTGGTCTTTTAATGGCAGTATCCACGGACCTTTCACCTTCCTAGTATCTGAAGTTCTTAAATTAACTATATTGACCAACACTGTCTTCAAGGTACCTTCATGTACATACCTGATTTACACTAGCTCCAGTTGTTTCACAGACATACAAGTCCCGTCCACTGCCATAGTAATTATCGATCTACTGTTCATCACCATTTCTTTCTTGTCATTTCAAATAATTATTTCGCCATGATATCATTTTTTACGTTTGCCATGTTCGTGCCATTTAACACCTACAAATTACATAGTGCTGTGAAATTATAAAAAGGTCTTGAGAAGCTCGTATGGTAGTATGCATTACTGAACAGTTTAATTTCTGGCTTGTGTTACGTATATGTAATTTAATTACTTGTGTGTTAGTTTCAAATTCTTTTTTAGTTTTATTTTTGTTTCATTACATTTATTGTAATAATTATTTCCACGGGATTTGACTTTTTTTTGAAAACTTCAGCCTTTCTTTTGACCTGATTAGAACGCAAAAATATTATTTTATTACTATTTTTAGCTCACCTTGGTTCAGACGTTTGTAAACACTAAGCGAAAACGATTGGCTATTACCAAGGTCATGTTCGGCCCACGTGTTAGCCTTGTTGTAAACAGCCTTTTTTTTATTCAGTTCCAGCGTGAGAATCTGATTCTTAGATAGGGAAATTCTAGGCTAAGTGCTAAATGGCATTTTTTTTTTTTTTTTTACTGCGCTGTTCAAATTAGTGATCATGTAGCCCCGTCACGTGAGCCACCATGTGATCTAAAATCGTAGGTTAAAACAGACGTTTTTTAGTAGACTTGTCAGTCGTATTTTACACCTTTAGAGCTCAAGGTGTTTTTTTTATGTTGATGCCAGTTGATTTAGACGTCTTCTATTTTGTGCATTTAATAGTTTATATTCTCTAGAAATCACACAAGTGCTCTTCTTTATAAAAATTCTGGGACAAAGACATTTAGTGGAAATTTATTCTGGAATTAAAACGGGAACATTATAAATTGTGATTCAACGAGGAACTGTTGCCATCAGTACAACGACCTCATCTGACGTCATCGCTTCCATATTGGAACTTCATCGAGATTCGAACCTGGATTCAATTAGAACTGTTTAGTGATAGGACTTATATTTTTGAATTCTAGGATTATTTTTTGGATTATATTCACAAACCGTAAGTCCTATTTCATATTTTTACCTTGCTTTCTAGGGAAATAAATTATTTTGTTAAAATTACAAAGCCTGTTGGCTTCACTCTTTTCTTTTGTTACTTTTGTACGAGCCTACACGTAACAAAAAAGAGAGAAACAATTGCAGTTGCAGTTAGAAGAGAAGCAATTGCAATTGTAATTTGAAAAAAGAGAGAGAGAGAGAGAGAGAGAGAGAGAGAGAGAGAGAGAATGATAAACAAATGAAATTGCAATTAGAAGAGAAGGAGAGAGAGACAGGAGAGGGAGAAAGATAAACAAATGCAGTTACAATTTGAGAAAGAGGAAAGAGAGAGACTGATGCAATTACAAAGACAGAAGGATGAAAGGGAATTTCAAATTAAAATGAAAGAAATCGAGCTGGCAAGGGAAAAGCGCGATCCCACTTCACATACAAATTAAAGTTTTGACATTACAAGAAATATCAGGTATAGCCCCCTTTTAGAGATAAAGAAGTAGATAAATATTTTTCTCGTTTTGAAAAAGTTGCTGAAAATTTGAAATGGCCAAGGGAGCATTGGACTTAATTACTACAATGTGTAGTAATTGGTAAAGCTAGTTATATTTGCCATTCAATGTCAATTCAGCAAAATGCTGACTACGATATAGTTAAGGAATGCATTTTAATGGGTTATGCGTTAGTCCCTGAGGATTATCGACAAAAATTCAGGAACTATAAAAAAGAAGCTGGACAAACTTATGTCGAATTTGCAAGACAAAAAGAGCAGTTATTTAAGAGATGGTGCTTAGCCGAGAAAGTTGGACATGATTATGAAAGTCTCGAACAACTTGTATTACTTGAAGAGTTCAAGAACTGGGTTCCTAATGATATTAAGACTCATTTTGAAGAGCATGAGGTCGAACCCTTGGAAAATGCTGCTCTTGCTGCTGACAAGTAATCCTTAACTCATAAAGTTTCTGTTGTAGGCAAATCTTTCACTCAACAGTCTACTGGTAAAAAGGTATTTCAGCCTAATACGAGCCCTTCTAAAACTCAATCTGGCAAAACTTTTAAAAATGAAGCTTCTGATAAACTTGATTTAAAATCGTTGTCTCTTCCTACGTGTACCTATTGCAAGGAAAAGGACACGTTAGTTATCATTGCTTCAAATTGAAATATAAGCATCAGAATCAAGATAGACCTATCCCAAATGCTCTTCTTTCTAAGAGGTCAGGGTCACGGTCATGTATTGAAAGCAATACAATTGTTGGGTTTAATAATACCCAGTCTGATTTTATTATGGAGAATTATTAATCATTCATGTCGAAGGGTTCTATATCACTCTTGGGTGATTTGGCCAATCCTATCCCTATTAAAATCTTAAAGGACACAAAAGCTTCACAGAGTCTTTAATTATCAGGTACTTCATCTTTTCCTGAGAAGTCTTCTTCTAATGAGAGTGTTCTTATTCAGGGAATAGAGTGCGGCTTTGTTAATGTTCCTCTCCATTCTGTAAATTTGTCATCAGACTTAGTTTCAGGACCTGTGATAGTCGGAATTGTTTATTCTTTACCCGTTCGGGCATTCATTCATTACTAGGCAACGACCTAGCTGGAGACACGGTTGTGGTTAATCCACTTTTAACTGACAAGCCTTGTTTGGATCAGAAAGTTGATCCTATTGAAAAAGAATTCCCTGATTTATACCCAGCTTGTGCTGTTACTAGAGCTATGGCAAAGAAAGCTCTTGAGAATGATTTTGATAAGGAAAATATTCCTTTAGCTGACACATGTATTGCTCAGGCTTTTGATGAGGTCACTTTCACTTCTTGTTTGGATCAATCAAAAGGTATTTATCACAGTGATCCTCTTTTAACTACTCATTCTCTTTTCTCTAATCAGAATGACAAACGACAATCACTTGTCGTCGAACAGGAAAAAGATCCTGAGATCTCCTGTTTGTTTCAGAGGGCCATTAGCGAAACTGAAGCCATGAAGTACCTGTCTGTTATTCCATTAAAAATGGAATTCTTATGAGAAAATGGAGACCTCCCAAGGTACCTGCTGGTGACGAGTGGTCAGTGAACTATCAGATTGTAGTTCCAAAATCTTACAGACAGGAAATACTTAGTCTGGCACATGAAACTCCTCAGGCTGGTCGTTTAGGGATTAATAAGGCTTATCATTAGATCTTGACTCACTATTATTGGCCAAAAATCAAAAGTGATATTTGTAAATTCTGTAGATCTTGTCATACTTGTCAACTGGTAGGAAAACCCAATCAGAAGATACCTAAGGCTCATCTGCAACCTATTCCTGCATTTGACGAACCATTTAGCAGAATTATGGTAGATTGTATTGGTCCTTTACCTAAGAGTAAGTCAGGCAACCAATATTTGTTGACCATTATGTGTGCGTCAACTAGATTCCCAGGGACAATTCCTTTGAGGAATGTTAAAACCAAAACTATAGTAAAGGCTTTGATAAAGTTTGTTTACTCAATTTGGCCTTCCCAAATCTGTCCAATCGGATCAAATGTCAAATTTTTTGTCTGGAATTTTCCAGCAAGTTATGTATGAATTAGGCATTCAACAATTCAAATCTTCTGCCTATCACCCTGAGACCCATTCGGAATTATAAAGATTTCATCAGACTTTGAAGAATATGATTCGATTATATTGCTTTGATACGGGTAAAGATTGGGATGAAGGCATTCATTTACTTTTGTTTGCTGTTAGGGAGTCAGTCCAAGAATCTTTAGGATTCAGGGCCTTTGAACTAGTTTTCGGACATACTGTGCTTGGACCATTGAAGTTGTTGAAAGAGAAACTTCTTTCTAATGAAGATACTGAACTTAATCTTCTTGATTATGTATCTACTTTTAAGTATAATTTGTCAAAGGCTTGTGAGGTCGAAAGAGCGAATCTGCATTCTACTCAGTCAAAAATGAAATTAAGATACGATAAAAACTCAAGGGATAGGAGTTTTCAGCCTGGCGATAGAGTTCTGGCTCTCTTGCCCATTCCACAAAATCCTCTTCAGGCCAAGTATTATCGTCCGTACACGGTTGAAAAGAAAGTATATGATTTAAATTACATCGAAAATACCCCTGGGAGGCGAAAACAAAAACAACTTTGCCACATAAACATATTAATGGAGTATATTGAAAAAGAAAGCCAGGTAAATCATGCAATTAATTTAGTTGTACCTGTCCCACTCACGGAGGATTTATGTGAAGGAATTCATTCGTACACTAATGATTTTGGAACGACAAATCTTCGGCATTCGGAAATTATGAATAATCTGGAGCAGAAACTATTACATTTGCAACAACAGGACAGGAATGAACTTAAATAACTATTATTGAAATACGACCACTTATTTCCAGATGTTCCTACGAGGACAAACAAAATTTTTCATGACGTTGAAATTGTGAATTCCAAACTTGTGAAACAACATCCATACAGAATGACCCCTCTCAAACAGGAATACTTGAAAAAGGAAATTCAGTATTTGCTGGAGAATGATTTCATAGAGCCTCGTAAAACTGACTGGAGTTCACAATGTATACTTGTTGCGAGACCAGATAAAAATTCCGTATGTGCGCTGATTATAGGAAGGTAAACAGTGTGACAAAAACAGATTCATTTCCATTACCAAGAATCGATGACTGTATTGATAAAATTGGAAATGCCAAGTAGGTCACCAAATTTCACCTTCTGAAAGGATTTTGGCAAATTCCACTAACGGAAAGGGCAAAGGAAATTTCGGCATTCGTGACTCCAGATGGACTCTATCAATATAATCTGATGAAGGGTTCGCCAAGTACCTATCAACGTTTGATGAATATGATTACCTCTGGTCTAGATAATTGTGATGCTTACATCGATGATGTCATCATCTATAACGACACTTTGAAAGAACATTTAGCAACAATTCGAAAATTCTTTGAAAGACTCACTGATGCAAGTCTGACAATCAGTTTATCCAAAAGTGAGTTCTGCCGCGCTTGTGTAACATTTCTAGGACATATTGTGGGACATGGTCAAGTTAAACCTACAGATGCTAAGGTCAAGGCTATCTCTGATTTTCCTGTGCCTGTCAGTAAAAAGCAACTGATGCGATCTTTAGGTATGGCTGGATACTATCGGAAATTTTGTTCCATTTTTCTAATATTGCTGAACCCCTGACAAATTTATTTAGCAAGAAAAACAAGTTTCTTTGGACTGAAAAATGTCAGGAGGCTTTTGACAAGTTGAAGGCCATACTTAAAAGTGCGCCACTACTTACAGCTCCAAATTTCAGTCAATCTTTTAAACTATCTGTTGATGCAAATGATGTTTGGGTTGGAGCAGTAATGATTCAAGAAGATAAAAATGGTGTTGATCGTCCAGTGTGCTATTTCTCTAAGAAATTAAATAAGCACCAAAAAAATTACTCAACAATCGAGAAGGAATGTTTGGCTTTAATATTGGCATTACAGCATTTTGAAATTTACCTTAGTTCAGCTCCTTCTTCGATTGTTGTGTTTCGTGATCACAACCCCCTTACTTTCATCGACAAGATGAAAAATAAAAATCAAAGATTATTAAGGTAGAGTTTATTGTTACAAGAATATAATCTTGACATCAGGCACATCACTGGAAAACACAATTTAATTGCAGCTGCACATTCCCGTGTATAGAAATATTACTTCATGTACACTTCGTATAATTCATAAGAGTTCTTCTTATGTAATTTTCTTTTACCTCATGTATAATTAACATATGGGAAAAAGAAAGCTTTTTTACATAAATCTTTCTTTTTCTTTATGGCGAAAGTGTTACGTATATGTAATTAAATTACTTGTGTTAGTTTTAAATTTCTTTTTATTTTATTTTTGTTTCATAACATGTCATTGTAATGATATTTTCTTTACTGGATTTGACATATTTTTTCTAGAAAATTCAGGTCAGTTCTTTTTACCTTAATTAACACGCAGTTCGTTGTTATTGTTACGTGTAGGTTCGTACAAATGTAACAAAGAAAAGAGTGAAGCCAATAGGCTTTGTAAGCTTTAACAAAAACATTCCTGTTGTTCCCATTTGAATTGAGTTTTTTTTTTTCAAATTTAAAATAATTTATTATCTCTGGAGGCTTCATCTCGTTTGTTCACCGAAATTCTTGGACAAAGACATTTACTAAAAAGTATTCGGAATTCTAAAGCTGGAATTATATTCTTGGTGACTCAACAAGGAACTGTTGACACATCAGCCAAAAACAGGTTATAGAGGACGTCATCGCCTTCCATCTTGGAACTTCATCGAGATTCGAACTTGGATTCAATTAGAAATTTTTAATGATAGGATTTATACTTTTAAATTCCAGGAACAATTTTTAGATTAGGATCACAAACCGTAAGTCCTTTTTCACAATTATACCTTGTTTACTAGGGAAATAAATTATTCTGTTAAAATTTACAAAGCTTGTTGGCTTCACTCCTTTCTTTGTTACTTTATACCAGCCTTGACACGTAACAAAGAAAATAGGGGGCTTCTCCTTGGGATATATGAATTTTAGCTAAAATATTCAGAAAATTGTTTTCGAAATTTAAATTCCCCTAGTTTTTAAATCCCAAGTACTATTTCACATTTTTTTAAAATTTGTAGTGAAATCAACAGGCTTTTTCACAATGTCATCAAAAGTGGAGACTTTTCTTTCAAATCCTACTCATAAGCAGTTGGATTGTTTGAAAAAAGATGAATTGCTTGAACTTGTCAGAAAATACGATATTTCTGAGGCAAAAAGAATGTTTTCGATAAAAGTGTTTTGGTTTCGATCAGTAAGTCTGTATCAGACTCTGACATAAAAGTAAAGGAATTGAAAAGTAAAGGAATTGAAATTAAAATACAAGATGGAATTCGAGTTATGGAAGCTGGAACTTCAGAAAGATAAAGAGGAAAAACAAATACAAATGCAGCTGCAACTAGAGAAAGAGAAAGAACAAATGCATTTACAGAAAGAAGACAAACAATTGCAGTTGCAATTTGAGAATGAGGAGAGAGAGAGAGAGAGAGAGAGAGAGAGAGAGAGAGAGAGAGAGAGAGAGAGAGAGAGAGAGAGAGGAAAGACAAAAAGATAACAAATGCAATTAGATAAGGAAGAAAAAGAGAAAGATAGACAAATGCAATTAGAGAAAGAACAAATGCAATTAGATAAGAGAGAGAGAGAGAGAGAGAGAGAGAGAGAGAGAGAGAGAGAGAGAGAGAGAGAGAAAAGAGATAGACAGATGCAAATGCAAAGAGAGAAAGAAGAGAGGGAATATCAATTTAGAATAAAACAAATAGAGCTGGCAAGTGAAATGCACATTCCCACTCCACATACAAATTCAGGTTTTGATATTACAAAGAATATCAGGTTAGTGCCCCCTTTTAGAGAAAAGGAAGTAGATAAATATTTTCCTTGTTTTGAAAAAGTTGCTGAACATTTGAAATGGCCAAGGGAGTACTGGACTCAATTACTACAATGTGTACTTATTGGTAAGGCTAGTGATATTTACCATTCCCTGTCAATTTAAACTGGTCAAAACAGGAATACCTTTGAGCCCGAAGGTATGAATTACGACTGACTAGAAAACACTATGAAACACCTCTTTAACTCCAACTACAACGCCGAAGGGACCACGTGATAGGGTCACGTGATCACTATCTTTCGAGAAACGTAGTAACATCATATGTCAATTATCACGTCCGCCATGGACGAATTCGATTCTACCTAACGAATCTTAAGACTGAATAAAAAGTTTTAAAAAATTGTTTACATAGACCTGACTCGCAAGCCAAAGTATGATCTTGATTACGACCAAAGATTTTCACTCTGGGAAAGAAATAAAAAAAGTTGTTTACAACAGAGTTGTAACTGGCCCCGAAATCTAGGTCACCAAAAGATACGATGTTTCTACGAACTGCGTATTTATCAGGTTAAACAGAACTGAACTGAATTTACTGGAAAATGTCAAATCCAGTGAATAAAGTTATCATTACAATAGCATGTAATGAAATAAAAATAAAATGAAAGAGAATTTAAAACTAACACACAAGTAATTAAATTACATAAACGTAACAATAGTATCCGCATTAGGCAAAGATGTTGAAAAAACTGATCCAGCTTCAGAGATAAAAAAAAATAAAAAGAAACAAAACAAAGAAACGCACACTATTTCTTGAAAATGTTCATTTAGCGGCCTACACTCCTATAAGTAACATGCAGACATTATTCAACAATTTAAAACACGCCAAGTATGTTGACATTGCTAAAGAGGCCAAATTTTGCCTGCAAAAAGGAGAAACGATCGCCTTAGACTTGCCCCCTCTCCCCCCCTCCCCCGCAAAAAATGTAGGAAACGATAAAAACATTTTCATACGTCTGATATTATACATTTATTTCGTGCGATTCATACATCGTTCCTGTACAACGACGAAAATTTCCAATGATGTTTTTCTGGTCAAGTTAGACGTCAAAACAGGCCGATAACCTCGCCATGTAATTTCTCTAGAATGTGTGTGTGTGTGTGTGTGTGTGTGTGTGTGTGTGTGTGTGTGTGATTTGGAATTTTAACGTAGCTTTAAGAATTTTTAAGTCACATCACTACGATGTCTTCAGTGTGGCAATTTATAGTGATGTCTATATTATATCAAGTGCATTTACAACTTGGCAAAGCTAGGATTCATCAAGAAAACTAATGTATATAATTGCCCAAAGGACCCTTCAGCCCGCTATAATTCAAGAGAAATATCGTTTGTTTCTAAATACACAATGATGTGTACGGAAACACGTATCTGGATGGAATTTCATATTTTAAAGAGTAGGCGAGATCAACCACAAATTGTCAGTTGTACAGATTTAGAGATTGATTAATCGGACTTAACAAAAACACGTAGCACAACCAGTTGTGTAAAGACAAAAGTTATGATGCGAGAATTATTCATTTACCAGTTATTGGATGGATGCGATATTCCTTATCAAAGCACTGGGTTCAAAACAAAATAATTGCAATGGTCAGAATATAACCATGTGATCAGACCTAGTTGCGTTTACTTAGTAACGAGAACTACTTTATACATCTAGAAATAGTGACACGTGCAAAGTAACTAATGTAAACACTGAATCGGAAGGCATACACGCCGCATGCCTTTTAAAACGAAATAAAAACGGTGGGTTTATATTTTATTTAGAAAATTTAATAAATTGATTGACAGAATCAAATAACTTATCTTTATAATTTTTCTGAAGATACATAATTTTTTCTTTGATTAGGTTTGAAAAAAATTGCGAAACTCAAAATCTGCCAAGAAGAACATTTGGGCTATATTGCACAGCACTATCACTGTGGCTCGTTACAAATAAATTTAAATTTATAGGTAAAGGGATATCAGGATTGAGAGTGGGAGGGGGTCAAAGACGAACATTATAACAGTTGGATTCACAGTCCTACAATGTAAGACCGACCTTGATAGTTACGATATGGAGGGTGGGGGAGGAGAGAAAAAATCCTCTACTCCCCATCGTAACTGTCATGGTTGATGCCTTGCACTGTTGACTATTGGACTCTATCACTATAACTATTTACCGATAGTCTTAATTTCATTTTAAGTAGCCCCTGTAGGTAGCCTAAACCGTTAATGAACACATAAACAGATTTAAAGAGGCGAAACTTGGTCAATCACTTGTCCAGCAATATACGATTCGGCCAAGTGACAATGAACGCGTTAAGAGCATCAGATCCAAGAGACATTCGTATGTGAAACAAAACAACACATCCTTTGCTCCGAATATTGAACTTCTCAGATCACATATGCCAATTTAGATAAAAGATTAAGACCATGCTGTGGGATGTTCAAAACCTTAGATCGCCTACCATTGGTAGAATTATTTTGTTTGATGTTGACGTACCTATTACGTTGCAGATATAGAATCCCCTGTTGTATAAATAGCTACGTGGCAGACGCCCTCAACAAGAATTCATACGCTTGAATAAGACTCTAACATTGATATGAAATATGTTTACAATAAACCAAACTAACAATACAAAATAAATAAAACTATAAAGAGTTGCAATTATAAGAGTTTAACGTTGTTTTTTCCGAGTTTATACCACGATAAACTCAGAAAACAACAACATTAAACTCTTAAATAGGATCGTGTGTTGTTACATAAAAACCTCAGCGCCACAAAACAGTTGACTGTTTTATCTTATATTTTGTTTATCCTATATCTCATTCTTTAGTCCAGATAGTCTGCTGTTATATTTCATGAAAATCAGAATATCAATAATGACATGTATAACGTCAAGTCCAAATACTGTAATTGCGACATAATGGAGCGGATTGATATCGCATGATGGCCTTGGACTCTGCACAGATGTGATCTGAATTTCCTTCGAGTCACATGTTTTCGCCGCCACTTCAGGTACAATGTTGGCCAGTCCGACAGAAGAAACTGAAATGAAACATAGATTGCTGCTAAATCTAAAAGTGTGTTCCTTAATTATTTCGTTTCATTAAGCAGTGAGAAAAGGAAAGAGAAACAATCATCATCTCTCCTTCCCAGATGGAGACTAGTTTCAAACATAACTCCCTCTTCTCTCCCCCTCTGCACGAGTAAATCTTGCAGATATCTTTCTTATAATATCGTATACACGATGTTAGATAACAACATTTGAAAAATCACAACTTTGCAACCTGATTCAATATAACGAATCATGTAAATTTTTCTGAAGAATTGATCAAAAAGTGATAAAGACCTTAGTTCAAAATGTGACTGACCCATGGTCCAACAACCTAATCAGGCACTGGTGTTATCTTAACAGCTACATCTAGTGAGAAGTTCCGAGTTCTTATATTATAAGGATTAGTGTAAATGAGGAAGCAAACCTGAATCACTTCGTATATCAGGCTCTATGTTACACTTGAGTCTATTATTTCGTTAGTACATCTTGGTACTGAAGCTAGAGGACTACAATGCACAATGCATGAACCTGCATGAATCCCATTACTTTTGCAGGTAGATAACCCGTGCCATTTAAATTTACTCTAGCATGTAAATGGGCTTTAAATTTTCACCAAATGAATATTATTAGTCTTTATCCAGTATTTGATTGAAACGTAAATCATACACTTTCCGTTTAGAAGACATTATTAATTTAAAATATATATGGAACATATTTTGATATTTGGGCTAAAAGATATATGTAGGAATTCGGGAAAGAAATATAGAATTAGGTTATGTCAAATGCCAATGTTGAAAACTAAGAGGTCGCGCAAGAAAAAAGAAAACCAGAAAGTGCAGAGCCATGGAGTTATATTCGTGCTAGTATAAATTGTCCTGTAAGAGAACACTCCAACTTGCCCATTTTCATATGTCTGGAACCTTGGTGAATTACTAATAACTCCAAGTTATGAGGTTCTGTCCTGGACAAAAATATTTACGCCAGGTAAAGAAATAACACGAAAAAAAAATAAGTATCTCCAGTTTGTTTTAGTAACTACTTTATTTTATTAAATGTTTCAAAAATATTTCTACTAGATTTCAATCCATATTGACTCAGATATAAAGTAATTTTAAATCGGATCAGTCTCGTTGAAATAAAACCATGCATAAATCACAGTAAAATAAAGTAAATAAGGTCAGTAACTTCATTATACAGATGTATATATCAAGAATAACAGCCATAATAAGTATTCTGAATAACACATATACAAGTTTCTTAAAATACGGAAAGAGTTGCTTCTTGCATAATTTAGGTATTTGCACTAATTACGTTCTATACCCAAGACAATTATATTCAGGACAGGTACAAACTTTGATAATTTTTAGGTTTTGTTATACTTAGAAGCATGACTTTGCAAATCAACTTGCCCGATTTCCAGGACAAGTTCTATTTTGGCTGGGGCATGCTGCGAGTTTTATGCCCTGCGATCTCGCCAGAATACATATATCAGCACCTTTTTAAGACTTTATATTTAGCGCATACCTGGCTACAGTTTCTTTCATTTCCATGATGTAGTCTGTGTCTAGGCCAGTTTCTTACTTTCTCTCCCAGACATGATAATATGAATATATGTTTACTGTTTAAATACTAATATATGTACGTATCATGGGTTCGCCGACTTTCCAATATTAAGTTAGTGTCGTGCAGTTTGTCATATTTCTTGACTCTAAGCTACGGCTTTTCAAAGATTGTTTTGATACATGCTGCACATTTTATGGTGAGTAGGTGCTACTTGTTAAAAATACAATTTGAGATATTATTTGACAGGCTTGTGTTTAGAAATAACAGCCAATCGTCTCAAATGACTATCTACTCGGAGGATATTGTTTAAAGCCCCATGTTAAGAAAATGTAGCACACTCAAGAGATGTTTATGATATGTTGTTTGCATGATAATTATAAGAGACTCGATACACAATTGCTTGGTAAACAATTAAACGGACAAAATCAAGCGTTCTCAAATGATTCTCAAAAGTCGGATTCTTAAATAGTTTGATGTATCTCGCCGATTTGAAGTTGTTTACATGATAATTATCAAGTAAGTGTTCATAAATCGTTGAGTTGTGTGCATAAATAAATTTGTATTGATCTCTCTCTCTCTCTCTCTCTCTCTCTCTCTCTCTCTCTCTCTCTCTCTCTCTCAACAATGTAGCTATTTCCAAAATCTGTTCTACCTATCCTTTATCTGTTTCTATACATGTACATGTCTACTTTGCTCTTCCAACTATATCTGCATTCCAACTCTTTCTAATCAACATATCTATCTACGTATATATTTACATTTTCATTTTTCGGATACGTATATCTTTAATGTGCCAACTGAGACTCAAAGGAAAATAGTTTAAATAAATATAACATGATTTCCTTAAAATATAACACGTTATCTTATTGTTTACTCATGTTGAGATATTATGTTTGGGACAAGATAAAAATTTTCCTTGGGAAAGTTAAATTTTCCAGTCAGCTTGCCCAGTGCAAGCTGACGTTTATAAAATTTGTAAATCCCTGCTTAAAAGTCAGCTGTGACTATATCACTTCCATTTGTGATGACAAAATGAATACATGCATGTGATGACATTTAAATGGCTGTTTAAAACGTTTAGTCTTGGCCGACAGAAGTCAAACACCTCTGTTCCATGATAGGGATTCTACCAAATGAAAGTAATTTGATCCTTAACAAATATTAAATCAATTTATAGCACTGTAGTAATAAAACTGCTAATTTACTTAAACTCCATTCGTCTCTGTTGCTTATAACCATGAAACAGTTAAGGCTCTTAATTTTAGAAAAATATACTTCTTCCAAATAGTGTCTATATATATATATATATAT
>JAECUM010076176.1:0-17531 GCA_016617855.1 Megalonaias nervosa | reverse complement strand
AATGGATGGGTGTATGGATTTATTGACAGATGAAACAATGCACAGTTATGGGTGATGTGCAGTTCTTTATCCCTACTATTGTTTGTAGACATAATCTATGATTAAAATGTAACAAAGTACATACATTTTAAAAGCAGATCAAAGAGGGTAGTGTGAATAATTCAATGTTATTTCAGCTTTATCCTTATCTCACCTGTAAATTCTAAGTATATGTTTGGGAATATTTCATTTACATTTTGAGAATAAATCAAATTTATTTAATAGTCCACACATGATTCATGTGTAAGTCTTATGATGCTGTCAAAACAACAAATATACAACTGAGATGCATATATCAGTATGAAGGAAATTGCTACAAAGAAAAACAAATTCAAAAGAATTGTGTTATTGAAATTAATTTCAAGTGATGTTTGAAGTGTACCATAAATTCATTCACAGCACTTTTGAAGAAGTGCTTGTAGGCAGACTATACAATATAAATTTTCTTTCTTGCTCAATAAGCTAAACCAGATTCTTACACCTTGTTTAGTAAGAAATTCAGGTGTTTGCAGTTTGACTTCTGTGAAAGCCAAGTACTTGCAGTTTGACTTCTTTGTAAACCAGATGTTGGCAGTGTGAATTCTGTGTAAGCCAGGTGCTTGCAGCTTGATTTCTGTGTAAGCTAGATGCTTGCATCTTCAACTCTGCCCAATGCTTGCAACTTAACTTGCTTATATAATAACTACTGATGGAACAGTGAGTGAAACTTTAGTTTTGAAAATGTATTGTGTACAAAGATACAGCTAATATCTATGGAATTGGTGAATTCAACATACAATATTTTGAATAGACTGATCGACCGTACAGTGGATTTAGAATAACCCTCATGAACAGCTTAGTCACAGGGGTAATGTTAGTTTCCTGGTACACATAAGTGAGTGTACAGTGTTTTTGTAGGCATAGTATCAGGATAGAATTATAATACTCAATTAAATTCATGGCTTGGGTCATATGAGACAAACCAGTAATCAATTTTGACATTGAAACTGATTCCCAACACCAATCTGTGTTCATTCTATTAATAATTTTCAGAAATAATTTACTCCAGTTTGTGGAGTTGGTTTGTTGCAACATATCTACATATATTCTATATTTAGACAGGTGAAGCATATACGTTTGTAAATATTGTAGGTATTTTGGCTTCAGGATATGATGTATCTCGGTACAGATATTAAAATACAATATCTCAGTATAGACATCAGAGTACACAGCAAGTGATGCTATCAAACCTGAATGACTATTATTAAGTATGACAAAATCTATGTCATTGCAATTTCGTTCTTAATTGTATCCACTTTTCAGAATTTAGACAGCTGCATATGATATAAACTAATTTTAAAGATGACCTCATCAATTGTGCTGTATTTCTATGTTCTGTATTTTTTAAACCCAAGGTTGTGGAGTGTTTTCTTATGTTTGGTCAACTATAATGTAATTTTTATGTTCAGTACATTTTTTAGACCCAAGTATTTGGAGTGTTTATGGAAGGATCATGCCAGGTGACATTTTTGTGTTGCTGTAGGAAAATTTTAACAATGTATACTGCTTTCAGGTCCAAATTTTAACAATGTATACTGCTTTCAGATCAAAATTGTTTGGGTAAGCATGAAATTGTTTTCAGTTGAAGCAGAATTTGCCATGTTATATTCCTGGCCTTGACATTGACACATTTCAGATTTTGACCTATAAATGTTATGAAATTGTGTAATTTTTTTTTATATTAGAAAAAAAAACGACCTCTTGCTAATCTCCTAGTCCCACATCAGGGATAATAATGTTAAAATCACATCAGGGATGATGTTGTTAAAATCACATCAACAGACCACCACCATCCAAACATATCCTCAGGCTTCAGACCTTAACTTCATTCCTGTAGTAGGAGGTACACTATGATGGTAAAACATGTAAAAGCTGGCAGAATGATATCATTAGTCCATCATCATCATGGGAATGTCTGACTTCTGTCATCCTTTTTTTTTAAAACTATTGATTTAATTAGTCCATCATCATTAAGGCAAATTTTGATGTGTTAATTGCACTTGCTGTAATGAGACAAAAAGTTTTGGGTTTGCAGTAAAGTATTTTTTTTAAAAAAGTTTTCATATTTAAATAATTAGCATATAAGTGAAATGTCGACACATTCAGGCCTATATATTTATATGCTCTTTAATGTTTGAAATGTATCCCTAGATAGTCATTTAGTATCCTACATTTTAACGCTTCTGGCTACATGTCTGGCTGGCCTGAATTACCTTTCAGTTGACATGTAATGTCATCCTCTTGTTTTTGTACATGTTGATTTGCATTTACCTTTGTCCTTGTTAGAATACCAAATCCATTTATGTTCAGCATTCACTTCGTTCTTACATATGTTTACTGTGTTTTGCATGTCAGTTTTAGTTAATTTTCTTATGGATTCCTTTTCAACAGGATTGTTTGAGCTTAGTGAACAGTACAGCATGGAGAATCAGCCTTTCTTGGGTTACCAGGATGGACAGGTTTGCATGAATATAGTACTAGATGTCTACCAATGATATAATTTTTTTTATAATCAACAAAAATTACAGTGCTTTGGCATGAGTGACAGTTTTAAACCTGACATTATTTATGGCAGATTTTGGCAGGGCTGTTGCCCTATTAAAGCAATTTGTGGATGATATTTATGCTACATGTTTGTCATTCTTACTTGTTAGCTGATGCCAATAACATCATTATAAATTGGGAATCCCATGACATGATGACAAACCTAAATTTGCCCAGTTTCTTTAGGTGACAAAGTACCAAATATTGCATATAATCTGTTTCTGGTAAATGTCATTAATGATTCTAATCTTTATCGTAAATCACAAAATTTTCATAGCAAATTTTTTTGGAACATTTAGTGACAATTTCATTTTGAAACAATTATTTTATATTGAGAGTGATGTATGACTGTTCTGAATGAACTCATTGTAACAATTTTGCATTGAAAATGTCCTGAATTTATAGAACCCTTAACAATGTTGAAGTTTTGATGGTTGACAGTGCAGTCTGATGAAGTAAGCTAATTGAGATGTTTAGCCTTGGAGGCAAGACATTTAGTTTAGTCCACATGAAAGTGTCAGTGTTTTAGGTGTTAGACATCACCAGCTTTACTTTTGAGTAGTAGGTTAGATGATGACTTCCAATCAACTGTTCTGCTTTCATTTCATGTTGAATGGTTTAACAGTATAAGATACAGAACTTAATGTGACTGGAAGACTAGTATCTATCTTCCTACTCCTTCAAATATTTGAGCTGCATGATAATAAAAAAGGTTCATATCTTTTAAAAACATTTTTAAGATGAAGATTTACAAGACAGGACATGCAGCAGCTTTTGAAAACACTTTTGAATTAATGGAAGAAGAGAACTAGAAAAATCATGCTGATCAAGTTGTAAAAGAATTGATGATAAACCAGAGCAGATAGTAAATATGTAATAGTTCATGATTTAGTTGATATTTGTGACAGTTAAATAATGGACTTAAGATCTGAGGAATTAACAAGCAGTGCTTCAGTTCCTTATCCTGCAATTCATTTTAACATGTATGACACATGTGCAGGACTTAGAAATTTGGATCTAAACTTATGTTGTACATTGACTAGTATTACCAGAAGTATATTAAGTTCATGAGATGTAGCTGCCTTATGTGGTCTTTTGTTATTATATTTGGCAGTTTTGTCATTATGATTTCTTTATCATATGTTCTTGGTTATTATATGTAATAGATTTATTATACAGTATGCCATACTTCAGACATTATGTTTTAGTATGACATACTTTAGACATTATGTTTTATCATTTATGTCTTGTACTTATTGCTTACTCTGATATATGTTTTGCATTTTCCTTTATACAGGTTATACTCTTTCTTTATATTCATTATTTATTTCATTATATGCTGTGCTTTTGTTATGAAGAGAATGATAACTTATAGATCTTCAAGGCTTGATTGATTGCCATTGAGTTTAAAATATTGTACAAGCAGGATTGTGGGACTGACACCTCAAGTGTTAAATTTTTACTATATTGTACTTTTTTATTCCCAGCCTTTTTTATTCATTAATCCCTGGAGGTTTTTGTCGTTTTCGTCTGAAATGTGAGTAGGAAATACATTTGGGGGGCTATTTCTAAGTACATCCTAATACATTGACTTCCAAGAGATTTCCAGTTAACGTAATGCCTAGTTGTGTTAGAAACATCATCAGGCCAAGTTTTGGTGGAAAAACATTGGGTCCAAAAGATTAAGTTTTTCCCTCTGTATTTTGTAGTGCAACTAGAACATCCAGATTATTTGGTATCATTGTAAAGCTACATCTGTCTACCTTTCTATAATACCACCCACTTTAGTGTATCATACATGACCTTGACGTCACAGAGCTCAGAAGTAGGTTACTACCTCCTGATGTGTAAATGAGACACCACGGGGTTAATGAGTTAACAAAAGGCAGTATCCATAGTATTCTCATTTCTGTCAATCCATTTGTCCATCTGTCAGCCACATTTTCATTTCCTCTCTGTGTCCCCATTTGTCCATCTCACAGCCACATTTTCACTTCCACAGTATAACTGCTGTAACAGGACATGCAGATTAAGGGATGAAACTTAGGATACATATACATCATCATTATTAGAAGGTGGGCTAATCTCATGTTGGGGACCTGTCTCCTAGGTAAAGGTCATAGGTCAGTATTTTATACATCACCATCAGCAGGTGAGTTGTGTACCACATTTAGGATCCTGTCTTCAAGTTCATGGGTCACCATTACAGAAGCTTATCTGTTCTTTAATTTATGAACTGTCAAAAATAAATGGATGCAACTTAGTAAACTTATATAGGTGTTTAATGTAATTAAATGATGTTTACACAAAGAATGGATTCCAGTCAAGGCCCATTATGTGGGTCAGTTCAGTGGACACGCACACTAGTTGGATTGGCTATCAGCCAATCAGAGACAAAGGTCTGCTGTGCTGAGGTAGCTGACAGTGGTCATGCATTGTACCAGTGATCAGCGTTGAGAGTGGACAGTTTGTTTCGTATCCTCCACCGCCCCAACTGCCGCCTGCAGTTCTGTTACATCCGGTTCACCCTTCGCCTTCAGGTCTTTTGATTAACCTCCTCCTGCTTACTAATTCCACTATCTCTGGAGGTGGCGACCAGACCTCTCATACTAACAGGCTACTCTTGCTGTATCTTCTCCAAGTTCCATTCTCAGCATGCAGCGTCGTTTGGGCATTCTGTCCCCAGTCCACTCGACTTACAGACATAACAAGTTATGGCGACTCTGCCTCAATACAGCGGCAGTTCTGCCTTAACAGTTATGTCAGTCAGTCAAACATCGGCAATTCTGCCTTGACATCAGTCATACTGGCAATTCCGCCACATAGATAGGGCATGTTGGTCATTCAGCCCTGACATCAGTCATACTGGCGATTCTGCCTCATAGATAGTGCTTCAGTCATACTGGCGATTCTGCCTCATAGATACTGCATGCTTCTATTCCAGCTTACCACATTAACCTCTTGCAGCGGAGGGTGAGACCCAAAGAATGTTGCATTACACTTTTGGGGTCTTTAAGATCAAGGTCACAGGCCAATATTTTCAGGTTTCGTTAGATTCTGTATTCAATCTTAAACGTTGTTTGAGGTGGTGGGATCAGCCATGGTACATTTAGGTTTCTCGATTTGATGGCATCTCATGTATCACAGTTAAAGCCATATCTTCAAGATTCAGATCATTGATCAATTTCTTCCTCATTCTGCACTTCAGATGCTTGATTGGATTGAGTAGTGAAACTTGACTACCGTCCATTGTCTGCCTGGTAACTCTTTAGTTCCACTTCAAAAGTCAGTCAGATTTAATTATTGGATATGTTTGGTGACCTGACCTTGGTAGGCGCAGAACAAAATTCATGGAATTTGCTTGTTATTTGCTATTTGGGGATGTGATTTTTATTTGAGTTAAGGTTTTTATTTTCTATTTTTTGGAGGTGGGTTTTTTATTCAAGTAAAGGTTATTTTTTATTTGGAGATGGGATTTTTTTTAGAGTTAAGGTTGATGACTGGGGAACCCCAATATGCACTACTCTTGCGTATAGAAAATTACTCTTATACTTTGACTTTTTCCTAACTACATGTCAAATGTCACCCAAATTCTTGCTTTTATGGTGATGATCGCAAGTTTGTGCTGCAAATTTAAGGCAGTTTTGCTGAATTTTGATGTAGGTACCTCTTACCATGTTAGCTTCTTGTTTTGCATTTGTGTTGTAAGTACATGTATCACATAATAATGTGTAGTTGGTCCCAAATGAAAATGATGCAGATCATTTGTGGCCATCTTGAAAATCTTGTTGTCTACTACTATTGGAGGGATGGCTCTATTGACATGGGTTTTCACTGAAACACTTTTCACTATATATAGTTGGCCTGAAACAAAAATGAGACCATTGTGATTGCCCAAATTTGAAAAATTCTTTTAATAGCTACTTTTCCAAAATGGATGGCCATACACAAATTTTTAAAAGAATCTTTCTTGCAATACATGGCTATTACTGTATTGATCCAGATCTAACCTTCAAAATGGCTGCCTTGATGGCCATTCTGAAAATCTTTATAAGGCTACTTCTCCAAAAGTTTTATCTGCATGGTTATTTTCACTTAAATGCTATTATTATATCATTACACCTTTTGCATGAATGATGGGATTTTCACTAAAATACTCATTGCTGTGTAAAGGTTATGAATGAAAATGTTGCAGATCTGATCACCAGCATATCTGCACTTTTGTGAAGTAGTTTAGACCCTTATTGACCTTGGAGTCAGGTCAAAGGTCATTGGTTTCATTTTTGTACTTTATTGAGCTTAAGAACACAGTTGTAATTCAATGAGCAGGTTGATAGAGTTCTGACATCAATTTTAAGGTCAAAGGTCTTGACTGAAGTTCTGGGATCTGCTGGCGTGTTAGCACGATAACACAAACAATTATGCAAGGGATTTTATATCAGTCCAGTTTGTGGAATGACAAATTAAATTTTACTGCTCTGTCTTGTGAACATGTTAGATTGGACACATAAGAAAATCTGTTTCTTATCAAACTTTGGTATGCTAGTGTTTCTCAAGAATGCCAGAGATAGATTCAGTACTCTGCTGTTACAAGGAAGAAACATTCTTGTCATGGATTCCTGGAATTTTTTTCAGGAGTAGAGCATCAGTCCCATTGAGGGACTCATTCTTTGTGTTCTTATTGAGTTTGAAAACTAGAATAGTCATGTATTAAATGATAGATACTAATAAAATGGTTGTTGGAGACTGGTTTGTTTACATCATGATTTTAGATTATGTTTGTGTTTTGTAAATCTAGCAATAAGCAAGAGACTTGTTTGTACCACATTTTGTTTTTGTCAGTGAGGTGAATTATACATTTTAGAATGAAAGAGTTTGCTTCATGTAGAATCTTTGATTGTAAAAAGTGTTTATTTCTCAGAACTTGGGATACCTTGCAGCATGGGTTGCTGGGTTTGGGCACATAGTTCTTTATGAATGAAAACATAAATTGCAACAAATTTTTTTGTTATAATTATAAGGCATTAACCTGCAGAGTATTGGTGTAGGAACTATCAAAATAGAATTAGATTGTGAGAGAGACTTGAGGTTGCCAGTTGTTTCCTAATACTGACAAACTAAGCAAGGAAGCAGCTATAGATATAATTGGTAACAATTTTATTAAAAAAAAAGAAAAAAGGAAAAGGTGTTTGGAATTAAATCATTTTATGTAAATATTGAAAAATATTCTTCATTAGATCTTGCAGTAAAATTTGCCTTATATCAGCAACTAAAGTATATGTCTCGTATTTGTTAACAATTTTAGTATTTGCAAAATAGAAATTATAACGTATGGTGAAAAAGAAATTGAGTTGTGAGACCTGCAATTTGACTCGCTATGCAGTATTTGATTTTAGCAACACTCATTTGAATCCTTGGGATCTATAAGTTACCTCTTCATCTTCATCATAAAAGCATAGCATAGAATGAAATACAAGCGTATTTAAAATATTTTGTTATAATTTTTGGTTTCTTCAAGCCTGTCAGTACACTACATTTAATGGCCATTGATAGACAAAATAATGTTGTATGAAATGATCTGTAGCTGTTAATACACTACATTTAATGGCCATTGATAGACAAAATAATGTTGTATGAAACAATTTGTAGCTGCCATGCAGCATGAAGGACACCTGCAGATACTTGGATATGGGTATGAAATAACATTGGTAAATGACAGTGACATAAAGTTGCCACTGTATGAAGACCATACTGTACAATCGATACTCATAAGTTACTATCTGATTGATATCAAGGCTGACTTGGATCAAGTTAATTAATATTGTTCACTGTCATATCATATGATTTTGAGGTGATTTCATCATTTAAAGATACTCACAAATTCATGGAAGCTGGTGCATGTTCTAGAAAATCATTGCAGTTGATGAGCAGTGGCTTTTGTGAAGGAAGCTGTTAAGAATGCTATACACAGTTGAAGATATTTCCATTTTTAATATATTAGAGAATCATTTAAAGCTCAGAGACGTGTCCTGCATTTGTTCATAGCTGATTAAAACAGACCCAGCTTGAAATCACCAAACAGGTACTTGCCAAATATGAAAAAGTGACCAGAAATGCTTTAATGGGATTATCACAGGTGATGAAAACGTGGAACCGAACTCAAGAGAAAATAATAAAGCTTGGGGCAGAGAAAGCAAGCAGAAACTACAGATCTCTTGATATAGTCAGACTTTCAAGAGAATTACAGATGTATTATTTTTTATGCAATAGGTCTTTTTGTCCAGGTACCTGTGCCTGTTTCCACTAGTGTCACAGGACGTTTGTATACCTCCACAATGTTGCCAAACCACCTATCTGGGAACCAATACCCAAAGTACCCATCTTCTCCCTGACAGCACACAGGTTCATGAATCATGCTATCATGACAGACTTGATAAAGAAGCACATCATCCAAAATCATACTGTCATGACAGACTTGATAACGAAGCACATCATCTAAAATCATACTGTCATGACAGACTTAGTAAAGGAGTACATCATCCAGAATCATGCTGTCATGACAGACTTAATAAAGAAGTACATCATCCAGAATCATGCTGTCATGACAGACTTAATAAAGAAGTACATCATCCAGAATCATGCTGTCATGACAGACTTAATAAAGAAGTACATCATCCAGAATCATGCTGTCATGACAGACTTAATAAAGATGTACATGTACATCATCTAAAATCATACTGTCATGACAGACTTAGTAAAGAAGTACATCATCCAGAATCATGCTGTCATGACAGACTTAATAAAGAAGTACATCATCCAGAATCATGCTGTCATGACAGACTTAATAAAGAAGTACATCATCCAGAATCATGCTGTCATGACAGACTTAATAAAGAAGTACATCATCCAGAATCATGCTGTCATGACAGACTTAATAAAGAAGTACATCATCCAGAATCATGCTGTCATGACAGACTTAATAAAGGAGCACATCATCCAAATTCTGCAACATCCTACATATCCTGATTAGCTCAAAGATTTTGGCTTAATCTGGTCATTGAAGATTTTGGACTGAATCCTGTCATTAAAGAGTTTTGGCTGAATCCGGTCGTTAAAGATTTTTGGGCTGAATCCTGACATTAAAGATTCACAGAAGAGCAGACAATTTGAAAGCTGTCATATTGTTAGAAGTGCAGTTTTACAGTGTATGAACAACATGCCAAATGATGAACTCAAAATGGCATTTAATAACTGGATAAATCAGACTGACAAAATGTGTGGAGGTATATTGGGATTACTTTGAGAGGATTCACTGATGTACTGTTCACTAGTAATGAACATTGTTGCATAGCTCACTAATATGCGTAACTGTTTAAATACCCCATGTAAGCTCCAATGGAACTACTGCATATGAAGCATCTTTATGAGGTACCTGTCAACCTTACAATTTCAATGAAAACAAAATTTGCAATGATGTGAAAATAAACCACAGAAATGAATTCATTTGAAAACACTGCCATGTAAGATCATCCATACATGGGCTATATTTATGATCAAACTGCATGTACACTGGTTGACTTGCTTATGTGGAAAGGACCAAGACCTTATGCAGGATGACAGCCATATTGTTGCATTGCTTTTTAATCATGCTATCCTTAAACTGAAATTACATCACTGACTGCATGTATTTAGAGTTTAATTATGAACAAATACAAGAACTGTATGTGTAAGAAGAGAATTGAAATGATTGTGGGTAAGCAAATTCTTTTCCTCCCTTCCCTCTTTTTATGATATATTTTATGCTAATATTTCAAGTACATATACATTGCTATACATGCAGTTGCATCAGCACACAGATCTGATTTTATTTACCAGGCATTGTGTTTCTTTTCCTTGCCCTCTTTGTCTGCATTAATTCTTTTGACATAATAATATAATCTGTATTTCAATGTATATGCCTTCCCAGTGTGTGGTACATGATTTAAATCTATCAGATAAGTCTGCTTTGGTTTGCATCATAAGCATTTCTTATTCTGATCCATGAAAGAGAATAATTTTCATGCCCATTCGTGTAACAATCCATTGATTAATTTTGTCTATGTTTCCATCCTGGGCATTGAAAAATTCTTGAATCAGGCAAGGAGAAATTCCAAAGGCAATTGTAAAATATCTTGTGTATTTGAAAAGCAAGATCTTGTTCTCTTTGAACTAGGTCTTATTTAGTATGCATTTCAAACTTGTCAAATAAAAGTTAGGAAAAATAATTTTTTGTCATATTTCACAAGTGCAATTTTCAATTCTATAAACATTTGACTGATTTTCAGCGTGCTGGTTCAATGGAGCAGATTACCAATATAGAGCTGTCCAGTATCCAGGTTCAGGAACCCAAACCTCGTTCTTTCTTCAAGGATGCCAACAATATTATAATTCAGGTATGTCTTCCCTGACCAGGTCACTGTTATATCTAATTATAAAATCTAGTCTTTACAGAGATTCACTGGCTTAGTTTTATTTGATCTTGATTGCTGCTGATGGAGGCTATTGTTGGCCACCATACTGGCTGCTAATTTTAACAAGCAATGAGACCCCCACCCCATTCACACCTTGCATGTGCATCTGGCACTCAAGACCATCTCTTCAAACAAGATATGTAGGCATATACTACCCACTGCAATCTTTTAGTGAACCTTTGTTAGATATAGATTCGTAGAAAGAAAGAAATCCATCTTGAATGTGTGAGATGTACATTTTCAAAGTGTGTGCCATCAATCTTGGCAAAAATGGTATACCAGCTTGATCAGCATAGAAATTGTAGACTATGTGACACAGACCAAAAAATAAATGGTATACCATTAGATCAGTATTGACATTGTACACTATGTGACACAGACCAAAAATAAATGGTATACCATTAGATCTGTATTGACATTGTACACTATGTGACACAGACCAAAAATAAATTCTGTGGCCTTATAAGATGCATGTAATTGAATCAAAGAGAAAATTACTGATTCCCAAGTGTGTTAAATAGAAAATGGAGAAAGATAATTTACAACTGATCTTAGAGAGTATTTAACAGTGTAAAAATGGTTTATTTATAAGAACAAAATTAAAATATTATCTGACATGACATTTAATTTCAAAATTTCTCCTTTACTGTTATTATTTTCTATTTTTAGCAGGTGTTTTCTTCTGTCAGAAAATCATGTATAATGCAGGGAAAATTATCAAAGATTAGTAGCATTTTATTTTGGTTTCCTTATGAGATTTATTTTAGAAAAACAAATATCTTGTCTAAAATATCATAAGGATCCAGACATAATTCATTTGGATTCAGTCCTAATATACAAGGGAGCTGCATTAGCTCACCTGGATTCAGCCCTAATGCACAAGGGAGCTGCATTAGCTCACCTGGATTCAGCCCTAATGCACAAGGGAGCAGCATTAGCTCACCTGGATTCAGCCCTAATGCACAAGGGAGCTGCATTAGCTCACCTGGATTCAGTCCTAATGCACAAGGGAGCTGCATTAGCTCACCTGGATTCAGTCCTAATGCACAAGGGAGCTGCATTAGCTCACCTGGATTCAGCCCTAATGCACAAGGGAGCTACATTAGCTCACCTGGATTCAGCCCTAATGCACAAGGGAGCTGCATTAGCTCACCTGGATTCAGTCCTAATATATGATGGAGCTGTATTGACTCTCTTTCTAAAGCATTGGACTTTTAAGTCAGTGGTTACATAATTCCTACACAGGCCAGCCTGGATCATTTGTCCTGGTGTGCTCTTAGCTCTCATTTCCAAAGCATGGGATAATAAATGATGTGTTAAAAATGCTTTTTAAAAAACAAACCTACTAACCAACCAACCATTCAGCCTGCATCTGACAGAAATACAATTTGTATGATTCACAACACAAGTCGTTAATTTTATCCAATATGATGAGTATAAGAAAAAATTAATTATTATAAAAGACAATCCAGAACATATATGCATTAAAAATTTTGCATAATCACTGAGCTGGTATGTGTCAGATCATTCTTTCTTGTAGAAATGATGCCTTCTATACAATTCTGGGAATATTAAATATTGATTTTACAATGTTCAGTGTAATTTATAATTTTTTAAAATCCTGACAAGTTTTTAAATTAATCAGCTTTCATGTATTTTAATTAAAGTTACAATAGCATTTGAAAAACATCCTAATTTGAAGAATTTTGTAAAATATGATTTTATTCATTGCTCATTTTATTATGCTATAGATGCCTATTATTTTTCGCAATGGATCACTTGCAGGGGATTTGGAGAATGGCAATAAGTTCCTAATTGATGATTCTTCTTTCAGGCATTGCTGTTAAGGGAAAATAAACTGTGTGGCAGACCATTTATTAAATGTACAGTATCTACATGGGCTAAAGTCTTCGCCTTTACTAATTGCTGCCATCTCATCTCTTTCCACGTGTGTTTGAGCCTCAGGCTTGACCAGTGTGGGTATGTGAGAAAGCTTGCCAGTAGCATCCCATGGGTCAGTAGTTCTTCCTGTGGTTTTTCCAGGCTCTTTTCCACCAGTTATATTGGCCACCATGTATAGCATATCATGTGATGAAAAATGGTGTGAAGTCCACCACAACAACAACATGTACAGAATTTGGTATTTACATTTTAGCACTTTAGCAAGGGATAATTTTCTGTTTCTTTCCCACAATTGATGACTTCCCCAATGCACAAAATGTTGCCATATTTGTATGCTTTTTGAAAGCATGCATTATCCATACCTGTGATATTCTTTAGTCTGTTCCAGTTATATAACAGGATGACAGTTGAAAGAGACTCAAAGATTTGATAGTTATTAGAAAGTTTACATTCGAGTTGGATGTATAATTTGATTTGATATGAAAAGTGCATGTCTTAGAAGCATCTTGGAATATCACGATAACTTTTTGAGTTAATGTAACAAATGATTTCTGGTTATCGTGCTATAGTAAATGTTTTAGGTTCTCAGAATAGGTGACACAAATCTGACAGCCATAGAAATTGGTTCCAAAATCTGAATTGATCTGCATTGATTATTGTATAGTTTAAAATTGTGATTTTTATACATGTGACAGAATTCTGAGTGTATCGTGTTATTATATCTATTTGTCTGCCGGCTCCTTATTTTGTTTCTACAAAACTACTTGAGTTCTGTACCATCTACCATTACCAGAGTTTTGCAGATACTTGCATTTGGGGTAAGGAAGAGGAAAGCTGATTTCCTGGTCAAAAGGTCAAAGGTAAAGAAAACTGTCACTGCAAGAAACAAAATGGTTTGCGCATACTAACATTAGATACATCACAGACAGGAGCAAAAATATGTGGATGGCTTGCACTTGTGGTAAAGAAGAAGGCTGCTGTTTTGGGGGTCAAAAGGTCAAATATGAATGTTGTTGTGGATGAAAGAAAAAAAATTGTTTGCTCACAATAATATTAGTTCTACCCAACAGACCTATACCACATTTTTGTGGATAGCATGTAAATGGAGAAAGGAACAAGCCTATTGGTTTGGGGGTCAGAAGGAGAAAGGTCAATGGCACTGAGAAGAAAAATGGCTTGTGCACAATAACTTCTACATCACAAACCTTAGTGGACTGATTGCAGTTAGAGTATGATACAAGCCTGTTGATTTTAAGGTCAAAAGGTTAAATATTAAGGTCACTGACTGAAACATGAAAAGTTTATTCTTCAAAAAAAATTCTGTTTTTAGCCATGAATCTTCAGCAAAATATGTGGATGGCTTACACTTAAGAAAATCTGTTATTTTAGAGTTATAATGTCAAAGGTTAAGATCACTTTAGTTGATAGAAAAAAAATGTTTTGCATAATAACTTTAGTGCTAGACATACCTCGACCAAAGTTTGGAGGGGTTGCACTTAAGGTAAGGAAGAGCTGTGTTGATTTGGGGGTAAAAAGGTCAAGGTCATTGTGAATCAAAGAAATGTGTAGAATAGATTGTGTTGTAGCCTAAGTTCCTTGAGCAATCTTTGTGGATGGCTTGCATTTAGGGTAAGTAAGAAATTTATAGATTTTAGTGGTCAAAGGTGAAAGAACAAGGCCATAGTTATTTTAAGAAGAAAATAATGGTTTCTGCACAACAAGATTATTCAAGGTTGCATACCTTGATCAGAGTCCAAGGTCACTGGGACTTAGTGGTCAGGGATTTCCAGAGTCAACCACACCCTACTAGTGCCTACATTAAGGACTAAGGGGCAGGTGTATTTAAAGCCATTGGCGGTGCATGTGACCCTTAGCATTTTGTGGAGTTTGTTTTATTAACAATGAATGATATGTTAAAATAATATTTTGTATTCTTTCACAGGAGGAAGACGTGGAAACACCACATGGCACTGTACATGTGGCTATTCAGGGAGACAGATCAAAGATAGCCATTTTCACCTACCATGATATAGGGCTGAACCGTATGTAGCTTGCACATAATTAAGGTTTACCTCACATTTCAAAACACAAAATCTGTTCTATCTTCATAAAATCTGTGTAATCTGACACAAATGTTTTCCCATTAAATTGGAAGATAAATGTGACACTTAGAATACAGAATTTGGGTCATTGCCTCTTATAAAAATCTTTATCCACATACAAAATGGTTCACAAAAAAATAAGACTATTTGTTCTTTCTTTCTTCATTATTGGCAATGGTTTGGGTTGGTTTCATGACACCTGCCCCCTTGGGAATGGCCAGGGATGCTAACTTTGTGTATACATATACTTTATTTATCCATTCTTGGTCAAGTTTTGAATGTAGTTATAGTTGGAAATGGTGACAGGAATACATCTTGATTTTTATTACACCCTAATTACAAAAGCATATCACTGTGACTGTTACGAGTCTTTGTTCTTAAAATAAGTAACAGAAAAGAAAGAAGACAACAAGCTTGGTAAAATTTACCAAATAATTTATTTCCCTAGAATACAAAGTGAAAAATGAGAAAAAAGAACTTACAGTATTGCAAATTAAATCCAAAAATAATCCAAGAATTCAAGTCACAAGTCCTAGTAATAAAAAGTCCTCAATAAAACTCAGTTCAAGTCCCAA
Source organism: Megalonaias nervosa (assembly GCA_016617855.1). NCBI lineage: Eukaryota > Metazoa > Mollusca > Bivalvia > Unionida > Unionidae > Megalonaias > Megalonaias nervosa. Next base: position 1,820 of record JAECUM010076176.1, on the reverse strand, counting down.
AGAGATCCAAAATTGAGAGCGATGACATGTCTGTTATGGTCTGCAAAGTGCTGATGTGTCAGCAGTCTCTTGTTGAATCACAGAAATATTATTCCAGGTTTGAATACAGTATAAATTCCAGTGAATGTCTTTATCCAAGAATTTTTTCAGAGCACTTTTGTATTTCCAGAGAAAATAATCAGTTGAATTCAATAATTTGAAGAAAATCAAATGGAGTCCAAACTGGTTACAACATAATACAACTTAAAGTGCTAGATGTTAAAGCATGACTGGTAAAATCCTCACAGTCACAAGATAACATGGTTCTCTGCTTGACTTCAGGTCATAATTAGGTTTTTCTAAAAACAACCATTACCTAATGGAAAATAACCTTCTCGAATGATCTAATGAGCCTTGTTTATTTACAATACAGCAGCCTATCAAATTCACTTAGGATTCTTCAAATCCCTGACCCTGATCAACATATTTTTCTCCTTCTTTGTTTACCTGAATAATAATTCTGTTAATAAGCTCATACACATAGAGAATAATGAGGCTTTTATTAGTTGTTTACATAAATGAAATAAAAAAATTAAAAAAGTCAATCAGGTCAAGCTGAAATGAACTCAATTTTGGACAAGGTCAAGTCCAGCAAACAATGTTACATTACAATAACATGTAATGAAATAAAAAAATTTAAAACTAACAGACAAACAGTTAAATATACGTAGCAGTGACCCACATTTTGCACTTACATGACTGGTTACAATTTGTGTTTTAGTTTGTTTTCAAGTACTGTTCATGCTAGAATCATTGAACTAAATGACTGGTTACAGTTTGTGTTTTAGTTTGTTTTCAAGTACTGTTTATGTTAGAATCACTGAACTAAATGACTAGTTACAGTTTGTGTTTTAGTTTGTTTTCAAGTACTGTTCATACTAGAATCATTTAACTAAATGACTAGTTACAGTTTGTGTTTTAGTTTGTTTTCAAGTACTGTTCATGCTAGAATCATTGAACTAAATGACTGGTTACAGTTTGTAGTTTTCATGTACTGTTCATGCTAGAATCATTGAACTAAATGACTGGTTACAGTTTGTGTTTTAGTTTGTTTTCAAGTACTGTTTATGCTAGAATCATTGAACTAAATGACTGATTACAGTTTGTGTTTTAGTTTGTTTTCAAGTACTGTTCATACTTGAATCATTGAACTAAATGACTGGTTACAGTTTGTAGTTTGTTTTCAAGTACTGTTCATGCTAGAATCATTGAACTAAATGACTAGTTACAGTTTGTGTTTTAGTTTGTTTTAAAGTACTGCTCACACTAGAATCATTGAACTAAATGACTAGTTACAGTTTGTGTTTTAGTTTGTTTTCAAGTACTGTTCATGCTAGAATCATTGAACTAAATGACTAGTTACAGTTTGTGTTTTAGTTTGTTTTCAAGTACTGTTCATGCTAGAATCATTGAACTAAATGACTAGTTAGAGTTTGTGTTTTAGTTTGTTTTCAAGTACTGTTCATGCTAGAACCATTGAACAAAATGACTAGTTACAGTTTGTAGTTTGTTTTCAAGTACTGTTCATGCTAGAATCATTGAACTAAATGACTGATTACAGTTTGTAGTTTGTTTTCAAGTACTGTTCATGCTAGAATCATTGAACTAAACGACTAGTTACAGTTTGTGTTTTAATTTGTTTTCAAGTACTGTTCATGCTAGAATCATTGAACTAAATGACTGATTACAGTTTGTGTTTTAATTTGTTTTCAAGTACTGTTCATGCTAGAATCATTGAACTAAATGACTGATTACAGTTTGTGTTTTAGTTTGTTTTCAAG
>JAECUM010076175.1:0-20596 GCA_016617855.1 Megalonaias nervosa | reverse complement strand
ATATATATATAGGGAGAGAGCGAGACAGATAGAAAGACAGACAGACAGATAATGAAGATATACTTACAATCACTTGTTGCAGAGATAGAAATGCTCGACATATTCTTTAGTTATCAGTAGGTTTCCATAACTCATTGCTTGATAGTTGCTGCATGCCACCTTTATGTTGCGGATTCCTTCGCACCCACGTTTCACCAGAACAGGAAGCTCGATCTCTTCAAGAATTTCTCCCATTGTTTGTAAATGACCATCTGAAGATAACAATGAAGATACAACTGCTAGGACAACAGGCCGCGAAGGGCATTTGAATTGCCTGTTATAGGTGGAGATAACGAAAAACACAGAAGGCATAGAGAACACCGAAATGATAAAGAATGTGAAAGAAAGCGAACAAAGACAGGATGTCTTATCCTTGTGCAGAATGTGTAAGGAGTAGGGATTGGGCAATTAATCAGCTATTCAGGGAGTTTAGTCAGTTAGGCTTGTATGAGTGCTAAACTTCACACGACAATCTAGCCCTAGATGGACACTTACAGCTCTCCGAGAAGCATTGAAAGTGCTCAGAGCCCAAACATATTACAGACACTGACACAACAAACTAGCCCTAGGCGAACGCTGACAACTCATTGAGAAGCATTGATAGAGCGCGGAGCCCAATCATAGTACTTATTGACGAGAAGAGTAACCGTAACTACTTCACAGGCGCATGGATACCAGGAGCAAGAAACAAGTACTTAAGTAGAATTAACCTGAACAGAAGCATACAGAAACCTCAGAAAGATATCATGCCATGTTACTGCAGACTATTAGCAATATCGCACAAGGTAAAGGTAGCATGAAAATGAAAGGAAAAGCACTGAAGTTAGAGGTGCCACAGAAGCCACCACTCTTGGAACAGCCAAATGTCTCTGGAAAGTCCATTGGATATATAACTACAGGAACCATCATTCATGGAACAACCGGATAACTCTGAAACATCCATGTGATATATGACTACAGGAACCGTCATTCTTGGATAAGCCAGAGTACTCCGAAACGTCTAAAACATTTACAGACACAGGAAGAGTGTCCAATTTCGAAAGAAATATGCAGCCAAAAGTATCATTAAGAGATTGACCAGGAGAAGAATTACAGCCGTAACAATACTAGTACTTGTATTACTATTGGCAGATTAGTACAAATCCTATTATTTCTATTACTACTACTGCTACTACTACTACTACGACTACTACTACTACTACTAATAATAATAATAATAATAATAATAATAATAATAATAATAATAATAATTCGTGAGAGAATAAGTACAAAAAAATAAAATAGAACAATATACAATCAAAGATCCCAAAGAAAAGAAGTACTTTAATATCAATAAGTGATACTGGGGCTAACATTTTAAGTGATTTCTTATATATATTTTAATTTTCACAGCAAAATAGTCCTTCAGTCTTTGTTAGTACAAAAGGTAACAAAAGTACCATCCAGGCACTGCAGAAGATAGGAATAACAATAGCAACACAACACTACAATAGCAACAACAGCAGCTGCTAATATGACCATTAGTAGTAATATTATTATTATTATTATTATTATTATTATTATTATTAACAGCAATAGTAGTCCTTTATAAAAATCACCCCACCCCCAACAAAAGAACAAAACATGGGGAGAAATCAATAACTGATACTGAGCCCAGGGTGAACAATGCATCGTGTATCTTAAAAAATAAAACAGTAAAAGGAAACTAAAACAGAACAAGAGTCATCGAGACAGTGCGCTCATACATGACTTAAGCAAGGGTTTCCTTTGCCATAAAAGGCTTGAATGGGGATGTTACAAAATCAAATTTCCTTTTCATATCAATAGGGTAAAACAATTTGCTGAATGGACACAATGACCCCATACTTTCTTAGGCATCCATTGGCATGTAAGCATATCAGATACGTATGCAATGGCTGCATTCAGTGACAATAGAAAAATTTGTTTTCATCATCATCATTATCAATCCCTTAACCCAAGAGGTCGTTGAGGCACCACAGTTGATTTTGCAACCAATTCTATCTATCTTTCCCGGTTCTCTACTGCCCTTTTGGAATCTCTAAATCCCATGCCTGTCCACTCCTTAATGTTGTCTTCCCACCTCTTTATCTGCCTGCCTCTTCTTCTGAACCCTTGCACTGTGTTTTGCAAGATTGTTTCTGCCAGTCCAGATGATCATTAGACATGACCGTACCATTTCAGTTTGCGGGTTTTTTGCAGTGGTCAAGAGGTCTCCATAGGACCCTATAGCTTGTTGTATTCTGTTGTGGACTTCTTCGTTGGTCACATGATCAATGCATGAGATGCCCAAGATCTTGCCGTAGCATCTCACTTCGAACGTTTGAATCCTTCTTTTTGAAAATCTGTGAGCGTCCAAGTTTCACAGGCATATAGAAATATGGATGTCACAATCGAGCGAATCAGCCTTATTTTAGAACCAAAAGCAATATTGGTATCTTTCCATATTGGTCTCCACCTTGTTATTGCTGTTGTTGTCTGGGCAATCCTGCAAAGTAGTTCTGGTTTGGAGCCCTCATCTGTGATAACTGATCCCCAGTAATTGAAGCTTGTGACTTTTATCAGTTTCTGTCCACTGACCTTTATTTCTCCACTGATGCCATTGGTGTTGTTTGTCATCAGTTTGGTTTTTTCGGCGCTAAACTCCATACCGTATGCTGTGGAGGTTGTGTCGAGGCGCTCAACCAAGTCAGCCATTTCTTTTTCATCTCGTGCTAAACCATCAGTATCATCTGCGATGCGAAGGTTGGTGATTGTTCTTCCTCCGATGCTGACAGTGCCATTGTGGTCATGCAAGGCATCCTCCATGATCCTTTCCAGGAAAATGTTGAAGAGTGTAGGTGACAGAATACATCCCTGTCTGACTCCAACTCTTGTTCGAAACAAATCTCCTCTGCTGCCATTGATGAGGACAGCACTGGTGGCTTTGTCATAGAGGTGCTCAACAACCTGCACCAGGTTTGAACTGATGTTGTACGTCCTCATAGTTGCCCATAAGGCTGCATACCATACCCTATCAAATGCCTTTTTTGAAATCTATAAAGACGTGGTATATATTCTGCTGATGCTGAAAGTATTTCTCGGAAAGGAGTCTGAGATTGAAGATTTGTTCTGTGATGCTCCTTCCTGCTCGAAAGCCTGCCTGCTCTTCAGCAATAATTTTCTCTGCTTGAGGCTTTAGTCTGTTGAGAATTATCTTCAGCATGACTTTGCTCGGGTGACTGATCAAACTGACGGTGTTTTAGTGTTGGCATAGCTGTAGGTTTCCTTTCTTGGGGAGCACAATGACCTAGGATCGAGTCCATGTACATATAGCCGCAATACACCTGTATGATGATGATCAACAGTGGGAAATCTTGGTCCTGTCTTTTGTACAACTCCTTCAACGTCATTTGCTTTGACTCGTTGTATTCAAATACGTCAGTCATTTTGTATAGTACCTACAATTATTAAATTATTACGAACTGTTATTACCATATTAAACTCTTACCCAGTTTCTATTTGTAATAATAATAATAATAATAATAATAATAATAATAATAATAATAATATTATTATTATTATTATTATTATTATTATTATTATTAATATAGATAATCATAGCGTTAAGATGTAATTTTTAGAGGAATTTTTAGAAAGTACAATTTTTGGAATTGTAATTGATATTTGTATAATTTTGATAAAGACGACCATTGTTAAAATGTTGTGTTTCTAAATTGTGTGTCCTGAGTGAAGCCTATCAATGTAAGAGTTGTGTTATTGTAAAACACATCTTCAGTAGAAATAGCTCTTACGCATTACAGCAAGTCAAGTAGCAAATGCGTTATATACACGAGGCTACGATTTACATCAGCATTCTCTGCCACTGACGTAAGAAAGTTAAATGACTGAAACTAGTTCAGAATCGGAGTTGTGCGTTATAAGCAAATTTTGACGAGGCAAATTATTCTAGGAAGCGGACTACAAAATGGAGGAATCTTCGTGTTTCTTCCGAACCATGAGCAGCTATGCGTTCTCAAAGAACACATAAGCTCAGGATGAGTGTTGTAAACCATGACCTATTAAGGACAAAGAAAACGGCTGTCAGAATAGGAACTACTATATATACACTCCACTCTCTACAGCCAGGTTAGAATTGCTGTGCTCCAGATTTCATGTTCTGACTTCCTTTTTCCAGGTAAAAAAAATATAATTATGTTATGTATATTTAATTTAATTATTTGTCTGTTAGTTTTAATTTTTTGTATTTTATTACATGTTATTGTTATGTAACATTGTCTGCTGGATTCGACCTTGTCCAAAATTGAGTTCATTTCTGCTTGACCTGCTTGTTTTTTTACTTTTTTTATTTTTTAAATTCATTTATGTAAACAACTAATAATAGCTTCTTTATTCTCTATGTGTACGAGCTTTTTAACATAATTATTATTCAGATAAAGAAGACAGGGGTAAATATGTTGACTTGGGTCAGGGTTTTGGAGATTCCTAAGTCAGTTTTATAGGCTATTGTGTTGTAAATAAACAAGGCTAATGAGATCATTCTAGGAGGTTATTTTCCATTAGGTAATGATTGCTTTTAGAAAATGCTAATTGTGACGTGGGGTCCAGCAGAGAAATATATACTTGTGACTGTGAGGATTTTACCAGTCGTGCTTTTACACCTCGCACTTTAAGTTGTATTATGTTTTAACCAGTTTAGGCTGAATATTATTTCCTTGAAATTATTGAATTCAAGTCATTATTTTTTCTGGAAATACAAAAGTGCTCTGATAAAATTCTTGGATAAAGACATTCATTGGAATTTATTCTGAATTCAAACCTGGAATAATATTTCTCTGATTCAACAAGAGACTGTTGACACATCAGCACTTCGCAGGCCATAACAGACAAGTCATCGCCTTCAATGTTCGATCTCTTCGGGACTTGAACTGAGTTTTATTCAGGACTTTTTATTACTAGGACTTGTGTCTTTAAGTCTGGGATTATTTTTGGATTTAATTCGCAATACCGTAAGTTCTTTATTCTCATTTTTCACATTGTATTCCAGGGAAATAAATTGTTTGTTAAATTTTATAAAGCTTGATTTCTTCACTCTTTTCTGTTACTTATTTTAAGAGCACAGACTCGTAGCAATTTGTCTTAGATTTTTCCTTCGTGTCTAATACATTGAGAAGTATCGTATTTAGACATTATTTCACCTACTATAAATAGCCTGTAATACCTTATTATTATACAATATGAATTTTTAGCTATAACATTTTTATAAAATGCTTTGGTCAAACAGAACATTTTATTTTTAAGCGTTTTTGCATTATTGGTAATTCGTTCGGCTTTTAATTCCAAAATACAGAAATTACAGAATATGTGAAGCTTGTTAGCTTTAAATATATACAACAATATCTTAAATGCATAACTTGTGTAAATTTCCTATATCGAGTGATGTTTGATTTTAATGAAGAATTGCTGTGCTGCAGACTTAGATTCTAACTTCCTTTTTCCAGTTTGATCCTAGTACTTCTTAGCTAATACTAGCTATGTACCGCCTACATCGCAAGAGTGACAGCCCGCAAAAAGGATGTTTTACTCTCTTTCTTTCGATGTGAGACGTGTTCCATCAAAATATTAGGAATGACGAAAAGAACTACACCCAGTAAACTGACCGTAATAATGGGCATCAAGAACTATTAACAATAATAATAATAATAATAATAATAATAATAATAATAATAATTAATAATAATCATTATAATGCATCAGACAGAATAATAAGAGTATTTTTATTTTCAAATTAGTCCATCATTAGCCAGTACAAAGAAATCAAATGACGTTGCTTTTTCCTGCATCTCATTTCCATAAAGAAATCCATCCTAAATAGACCTTCTGATTTATCTAATAACTAACGTGCTAAAAATCCAAACAATTCACAACTTGACTGACCAATTCACAAATCGAATAAAGAAGCCACCAAAGAAGAAATGGAAGAAATATATTAAGAAATCTAGCTGGCGTCAGCCACATTCCTATACTTGAACATGTTTTCAGCTAGATCAAATAAAGTAAACATCGTACAGACATTTTTAAAGCTTATGTTGTGATTTTATAAACAGCAACAAGGACAACACTCCAAATCAACTAAGTTAAAACAACGCAACAGAAACCCAAGAAAAATAAACAACAACAGTAATACCAGAACAAACCTTCGATGATCATATAAATATCATTAAGATTCCGCAGTCAGTCTGTCTGCAGCGAGCAATAACATTCTTAGTTAAATTATATTATGTCTTATAGATAGGACACGTTTATAAATGGACGAGGACCTCAGATATATAATTGTATCTTTCATAGTCGCTGTGAATATACCCTTGAATAGGCACCTTATTGGTCGATTATTTCCGTATTTATTTTTGTTTATATCCATTATATCTATTTTACCTCTGTGTGTGCTACAATCTGGTTTTGAAACTTCTTTGTTTAAGCGACACTCCTCAGCCAAAGAGCTCATGCTATTTTCAATGTTATTCCACCGAGGTGAGGTAATCAAAGAGTTAAGGACATGTTGACGTTCCAAAGTTAGCCATGGTCTATTCTTCCCCGAAATGTTTTAACTACTGAATCTTTGAATCTAATCGTATCTTTGAGAAATGCTAATATACCTTCCTTGCTGACATGTAGACAGAATTTAGTAATATTAGATGCTTTAACCCAAAATATCCCATTGAACATTCATTCTTAGGGGTCTTATCGAGATGACACAATATGCAAACCAGACAGTTAACGACTGCCGCTATTTGTTTTCAAATGTAATGTCAGATACCTAGGCACATAATGACTTATTCAACTCTGATAACACAACAACTAAAATAGGCACAATTATTGTAAACAGTTTTTATTAGTTTATTTATTGTTTTGCCTATGATGTGTTGTTTGTTGCCTAAACAAAGAATTACGTTTACATGAATGAAATGTATTTTTGGTCAAGAACGGACACGTACACAAAATAAGGGTTATAGCTTGAATAAAGTGCTTCAGTTCCTTGTGACCTTATAGTGGACAATCTGGTAATGGGATCGGTGGATTCTGAGGCAAAATATGGTGCTTGTTATTATGTCATTTGGAAGACACGTGACTAGTATATATTTAGATATGTCATGCGTTTACGATCTATAGGCATGATGAAAATGTGATGAAATGGTGTTCTATCAAAGGTTGAGTCTGGTTCTCACGAACGTATAGTTCCATAACAACCGAGTTAAAGCTTCAAATGCAAAAGCGACAAATAGGTGACAGTTGCGAGCAGACCTAACCTATGCAGAACTGGCTATGTATTCAGGTTGAGTCTATCACTTTCACAGCATTTTGCTCGATAGGTAAGGCGAAACGTCTTTATGAGTCATTGCTGTGTTAAGGAAAAATGATGGCATATTATTTCATCATAATAGTTCGTGAACTCTAGTAGCTTTAAGATTAAATAAGTCAAAACATCGTTTTTAAATTTGAGTTACAAATGTACCAGCCATTCCAACTCTTTCTAAACAGAGCATACCTTGAAATGTACTTGTTTTTTTCTGTTATCATTCTTAAAGTATGGTGCTCATGAATTACACTTCTTCTGCGTTATTCTTCTAAGGGGATGTAACCAATTCGTAGTAATATGACTATAAAAACAGTTTAATCCGGAGGTATTAAGTGGGTGGCACTCTATTATAGTATAATTAAGATCAGTTGATAGTGACATTTGATTGACATTTTCACTTAAAGAAAATTAAAATTTGTATTTAGCAAGTAACAATACAAACCTTGCATCATATTTTTTGTTTCTATATAACGGCTAGCAAAAGAGATTGAATCCTAAATTCGAATCATTAAATCCCGCGAAATAATCTAGGTGTGAGAAGATGTTCTATGATTTCCGGCATAATAACGGTGGGCAGTTCAGAGAGTAACGTTTGATTGTACGAGTTGTCATGGTTGTAGACACACCATGGACACACCCGGGGGCGCTTTCAACCAGAACACCCTCTTGGTTATCGACTCGTCCAATATGGATGCGATCGGTCACCACTGGTTTTCTCTTAGACTGTTAGAACACTGCGAAGTTTTATCAAGCACATCAATTTGTTCCTGTTATTTTGCATATTTTACATGTCTAATCTGTCAGGTGTTTCCTGCTGATTGTTCTAAAAATATCTCACGGAAGTAATTATAGAGAGACAATAAAACAACAATGAAAAATATATATTTGAACCTTAAGGAAATAGCATCGGATCGATCGGTAGTGTTAGCGGCTCGCCATTGCCATTGTTATTATAGTTTTACGAAAGAGACTTAACCCGGATAATAAGTAATGCCTGAATTGTAAACATGTATGAGAAGTGCATGGATTTTACCTGTGATGGACTGGCAAACTATGTTTAACACCATGCAAACCGAGATAATGCATATTTTCAGTAACTACATCATGTTTGAATTTGCTAATAATAATAATAATAGTAATAATAACAAGAATAAGTATAAGAATTGTATTATTATTATTATTATTATTAATGATGTTATACACGTGTACAAGCAAAGCATTATGTCGTATTAAGTTGATGTGTGTGTGTGTGTGTGTGTGTGTGTGTGTGTGTGTGTGTGTGTTGGATGGTTCACAGTTAATTTGAACGAGAAACTGAGATGACGCAAACAAACTTACAGATATGTCGGCAAAAACAAAATATGTCCTAATGACATTAATCTTTGGTATGCACGTCGTACATATAGATGAACAGCACTAATATAGTCTACGTATGCAGCGCAGCAGAGTTCGTGCCAACAAAGATGGGAAAACAAGTAGATTCACATGTCGAATAGCTGAAGCTTGACGGTGAATGTGCAACTTGATATCGTATGAAATGTTATACAAAAATTTCACTCATTATATTCTCACTGAGTACATAATACAAAAAGATAAAAGTACAAAAAATAGTTACAATATATACCTGCACAAGACCTTACCATAGTTACCATAAATGCCCCTATATGGCTTTACCTTAGTTACTACTATATCGTATTACACTATATTAAAACTGCAATCATGTACTGTGCAATCCTCACCGAACTTGATTTAGTGCGCGTAAGCAAAAAGGTATCACTCCTTCCAAACAGTTTTAGATAAGGAAAAGAAAAAGAAATCAAAAACATGATATAACTGGTTGGTTTTGTAGATACAGCGGTTAGAGAGATTTAGTTTTAATTTGATTGATTCCTAAAGTAATACACCATATTATTCTGCTGAACACAAGATTGTACATATTATTACTGCCAATACACATAATATATTGGGGAATTGATATGCTTACATTAATGCATCAGTAACACACGTTAAAGGTTGGGGAAGTAAATCCTGTTTTCAATCAGAAGCCTTTAAGATATGTCGCATACAAAAAGTTTATGACCAACAAAACTCCATGAACAAATTATTTCTTTATATATACACTAAATTAATTTATCTTATATACAGATTAAAATGCTTCATTATATGATATAAGTGGCGATCTTATACACAATGCAAGAGATGTCAGAAACATAAGGACCTCGCATGCATTACGTATGAATGCTTAGTCTTGCTCGGATTGTAAATGTTGACCTATGATGTGATTGGTATCTCCGTATGTTAGTGACGTCACTTGATACTCTTGTAGCAGTTGTGGTTTTCTCATATGCCACCTCTTTGAGACCTGAACGTAACTTTTATTAATAAAAGTTCTGTTCTGTTCAGTTCTGTTTTTCTTCCAGAATTAATGGTATGCAAAAAAACGCACCATTGACATTGAACATGGCCTAGACAAGTATGTAGTAAGTGTCTTAACTGTTATTTAAGGTGACCTACTTTCCTTCACAGCTCATAGATGCGATGAATATCTTGATTAGTTTCCATGTTATTACCACTCCCACAACTCGGAAATTTGCCAAACAAAAGGTTTACAGTGGGATTAGCCTGTGAAGTGTGACTTAGTGAAATAGAGTGATCTAAAATCGTGTAAGGAACACTGTGGCCATGTTCCATGAACACAGGACAGGTTTGTCTGGAATACGAATTCATTCTCGCTGGGGTTAGTCCTTAAATAACAAAAAGATTTATATAAGGATGTAGGTCACTGTAACTTACTTTTCTCTGGAGTTGTTCTGAATAATGCGAAGAACATCCGTCGTTCTACGAGGACACCAGGCGTAAATGTAGCAGAGGTATAAATGAAACAAAACTTTTCACTAGGAATAACCAGACTAATGACTACTCCGACTAAGCTCTCGTGTACTTCGTACAGGCAAGGTAGAAACGATCTATAAAATTGTCCTTCGTGTTAATACAAACAGAGCTATTAACCATGGCTCGACATCCAATGCGGCGCATACTGCAATTGTGCTCAAAAGGGCCTTGAAAGAGCAATACCGCAGAAACTAAACGATACAGCAGAACATGGGGCATAGCTTTACAATTGGCTGATAAAGAATGCCGGTCATAAAACTCCAAGAACAGCGCCTCAGAAAAACGTCGACAGAAACTTTCAGCTGAAATCAAAAGATATCTAGCATATATTGCTAAGATTCAAACAAAGTTATAAGACAAATTGGGCCAATACTCCACTAATTAATTACTATGTATCATTTTAGTCAACATCTAGCACTTCTAGGTAAAGTTGTGCCACAAAAAAAAAATAGTTTATGAGGAAGGGAAAACATTTAGGAAGTAGTATATAGAACTCTTGTGACACCATATTAGTATTGAGCAGTGTCCGATCTCAATTGATACCAGACAATTCTTTTCAAGTCTTCAGCATTCCTTGGCATTCTTTATAAGTGTTATGGTTATGACCATTCCCACCCCACTCCCCCCCTCTTAGATTTTGGTTTATGATGTATGTTTCAATACTGATATGGCCTCTTCATAATGAACTTTAATCGCTGCCTGTCGGATCTACTTACTATTGGGAGGTCTCGATTTTAATCAGATCTTCAACAAACTGATGACAAAGGAAACTGGAAAATCAAATATAGAATTGCCTATGAAATTTGGTTGTTATATAATCATTCATAGTAAAGTTACCTGACGGATGGCATGCCGGAGAGTCACTAACGGGACTACTATATGGCTTAGCCAACGTCGCCAAGCATGACTCTAATATATAAATGTCCCTAAATTAACATATATTCAGCACATATTAAGATAAGTGTTTGACTCAAACACAAAATGAAAACAAACATTATTATATCAGTCTATATAATTATCTTTGGCGTTAAGTAGAAAATCTTATTACACTATTTCGGATTTTATGCGCTAATCATACTCTTGTTAGATTGAAACGGTGATTACATGAGACTGAGTGTTGGCCCTTTCAAGCATCTGAAACCAATAGCGTTAAGTATTTATCGAACATAATTTATAATGTTTGATTCATCCAGCAGAGAATGATTCGGATGAGGCGTTTGGTGCATTTGCAAAATTATGATTTATTTACTTTTCTTATTTATAGAGAGGCAGAAAATGCACATACTTGTAATATATACCTAAATATCATGCCAGCAAGTTTCTAATATTTCTGAATAATGTATGTTGGGCTTTACTTTAATCGAGACAATATAATACTAATATTATATTAAAGGCGCAAATACAACGGTGATTTATGTCTAATCACCTAATGATCCGATATCACTGAACTCTAATTTCACACTTGCTTGGTTTTTCTTTTCGACATTTGTATGATACCTCAGTTAGCCTTTCCGAGCCCTAAGCAGTACGTCATGCTATGCAATACAACAAACACATACCCGACACCTAATACAAGAATTATTCCTATCTCAAACTACTAAACACGTATACATAAAACTATCCAGCTAATTCTCTATGTCAAGAAATTGGGGGAGGGGTCCATATACAAACCTTATCCATGCTATCATAATGTTTAGTGAATACTTACGATATTTATGCTCCTAAAAACTAGCTAATTACTTGGATTGAGAAATGTCTTCCTAACACCGACCCTCCATAACAACAAATAATCATTAAAATATAATAAAGCGATAAATGGATATGCAAATGCAAACCTGTTATACACTAGATTTATTACAATATATACTGTGCATGAGGAGTAGACTAAATATTAAATAGCATAAAGGGGGGAGCGAGTGGTCGCCTTAATAAATCACGGACATTTCACCTCTGTCCGCGAGGATTCGAGTCTTGGGCTCAGCCAATGTAGATATATCAGAAAACTTGCCTGTAGTTTCCCGTGAGTTGGCAGTTCTGTCCTGGGCCTTACCCTATTCTACGGCAGTCATATATAGCCTATCATGTGCTGAAAAAACGGCGTTAAACCTGTATCCATAAAAAAATATATACAATGTATGCAGCGTATACTAAATACACTATAGAATGAATTCAGTGAATGTTAATTACTAAATATAATGCATGCAGCGTTTGCTAAAAACTGTATACGTTTGCATGTATTGTATAGGTAATATTATCTAGCATGCATAAAGTGCATACAAATACTATATAGTGTGCATGCAGTGTATAGTAAATATTATATATCTTGAATGCAGCCTATGATAAGTACTATTTAGCATGGCTGCAACATATGCTAAATATTATATAGCATGTATGCAGCAAATGCTATCCCATGAATGAACAATTTTTGGAAATCTTCCACTCATTAAGCATTGAGGAAAATGTATCAATAACGATGCACAAGTTACATATTTCGTCAGGTATGTGTATAGTATACAATTAAGGTTTATCTCTTTATCAATGGCATTTTTAATCATTGCGACACCGTTCATGAACAGTAAGTATAGAATGTTGTATGGATGTTTACATGCTGTTAGAGACCTAGTCAAATATTTTTATATATTTTTTTTGGTTTGAATGGTACATTTAATTGGTTATAATCCTGTTCTAGTGGTAACTCTATGGTCACAACGCAAAACGTTTATTGTACCTTTACAACTGAAACGATCAAATAATTTTTTGCAACAGCAAATTTGCAGGGTAAGGGTAAAACAAAAGGTGTATCTATGTAGAGAGAGAGAGAGAGAGAGAGAGAGAGAGAGAGAATAGGATATTACAGGGGAAATTAAATTTTGAGGAAAGATAAGGAGAGACAGAAAACAACAAAAAAACAAAGAAGAAGAAGAAGAAGAAGGGGAGGGGGAAGAAACCTTAATTCACTGTGATACGAGGCGCGTGCAATAAATTATGTATTTACACCTAAAATATACAAAAGTAATCTTTTACTGGATGGAGTAGAGCCATTTTCTTCTTTAGTAGATTGTGAGGTTTGACAACAAGACTGTGCTTTAAATAGTGGGGATCTCCCTTACTTTTTCTATCTTTTTTTCCCTCATTTAACTGGATTATTTATTTTCGTGATTGTTTGTGAGCGCACATGAAGTCCAAATAACCTCACCCACCATCTACCTACATCGTTTGAGTATGCCCTTTTTTTATTTCATCCAGTATACGTTCTTCTATCGTTCTCTGTACTACGCACAATTATTTACAGGCACAGTTACCTTACACTCGATTCTCGAAAGACCGATATTCTATTATATGCATGTAAGTGGGAAATGAGACAGAGACAGTGCCGGACACGTGCTCAGGGCACCAGCCCAACATGTGAAAAAATTCAATTAATTGTTGATGATAATATTTAATGAATCATATATGACTATTTCGATCTGCATGTACAAGCATTTTGATATGGAATGATGGCATAACTGTTTTTCCCACCTTTAAAGCTTTTAATATTGTTTATTGAGTTTTACATTTTGTGGAGGGGGGAGGGGTACCATAATATGTTCTGTGCGTAGGGCCATGGAAGGCCTTAATCCGGCAGTGGATAGAAATCTAAAGTTTCAGGCTCTTTTATTGTTACTTCATGCAAATGTGAGATATCTATGCTAATTGTCAGGCAATACACAAAATCCGTGCATTTTTAGGGTAATTTCATCATCTCGTCTTCGTCCCATTGACTGTGGACTGTGATCCTCAAAACTTATTGATTTCCTCGGAAAGAACATGACTTTTCTGGAACACGGATTTGACTCCATTCTATACACGCATGGAAACGATATTCAAATTAAATCATTGCCTTATTAGGTACGACAATTAAGACTTAAGAAAATGATGATCTTCCGTGGGAGATAATCGTTTCTGCCAAGATCATCGGTAAATGAAATACCGCGCCCCATGGTTCCACGGCGACTCTGTGTGTGTGTGTGTGTGTGTGTGAGGGGGGTTACGTTGCCATATGCAATATTATTTCAAAATGGATATTTATTAACAGTTCTCTTATTATTCATTGTTGATTCCAATATTTTTCAAATATGCTCATCATTAGCCTTATTGATTTCCACATAAGTACTTAGCTTCTCGTGTTCAGATCTAAACAAAGCGTAAGAAGTACAAAAGTATCTATGTAAGCGTGTAAGTCATTAGCATTCACTTAATTAAAGTACCATTAACGTTTTGAGCACGAAAATAAAAGAATTAAATCTTATTGAGCCGCAACATTTAGAATTATAATAGTGGTAGCGAAAGTTTTACCATATATAGTTATATTAGTGGCAGGGAAAGCTGTAACATATATAAGTATACTAGTGGAAGGAAAAGCTGTAACATATATAATAATACTAGTGGCAGGGAAAGCTGTAACACAGAATTATACTAGTGGCAGGGAAAGCTGTATCATATATAATTTTATCACATAGTCGGTTCACTTCATCTACAGTGTGTGCAGTTTCATATTTTTGATACTATACGTGTGAACATATCACTTTATGTGATTCTGATTGGTCCAAATAAGCCCATGAAATTATTGTGCACGATCCTCTTTACTGATTGGCTGGGATCAAGGGAAAACGTTTTTAACCCCGCCTTCTGGAATGTTTTGTTTTGAATGAACATTTTTTGGCGGCCATTTTTTAACTCGACTCGTGAAAGGAAATTGAGGAAAAATTATCTCGGCTGTCTGAATATGGATATGTTAACCCCACAGGGGTTTGTTATGTCATGTGTAACAATATCATCATAAGAAAAATGGCGTAAAACTACAAGACAAGAACAGCAATAAGAAGTAAAACTAAGGGTATTGCTTATTTGATAGCGGGTGGCGGGGGGGGGGCGGTATATCTGTAACATAGATATAGAATCCACCGTATATACAAGCGTGGTTTAAATGTTAACTTAAAGAAGTAAATAAACTCACCTCTGTTCACAGAAGAATCTGGACATAAATGGGTCTCCTAACTTACAGAACTTTATCCAACCACAGCATCTTTACGTAGTATATATGGGATGTAAATCCGACACGAAAAGAAATTTTTTAACGTCTTCTGTACAGTCTATTGTTCCAAATCAAATACTGCAAATATCCGGTCACAAATTCATTGCAGTAAATGTGGGAAGTTTTGCATCCAGTAATCCTATTTCACATGAAAATCGCAACAATGTAACGTTTAGTTCTGAAAGTGACATTTTAGGGTAAACACGTACTCTACTGTAGGCTTACTGTACTGTGTACCGTATCAAACAATGTGGCAGCATCCCATCGCATTGATCATTCTGCTTTAAAAAATGATTTTGTCGTTACAAAATGTTCTGTTTATTCGGATGGAAGCTTTTTCTTTGATTTATAGTTTGTAAAACAGCACAATCTACTTTTACCAGTTCAGCTTTGTTTGGGACTATATATTATGCACAACAAATGAAAGGTGCACCGTCTGTCAGAATGAACGAAAGTATTTGTTCTTCTTTCTGTCTAAATAATTTCCACTGAAATAAAAGCTATGTGATAAAAAGAATCTCAAATGGGTAATGATTTAATATCAAATTTATGAAACGAGTTGAATAATGTCCGCTTTTGCTCGCCAAGGCTCGCAAAAGCTGGACATTATTCAACTCGTTTCATAAATTCAATATTAAATCATTACCCATTTGAAATCCTCTATATACTAGTGGCAGGGAAAGATGTAACACATATAATTATACTAGTGGCTGGGAAAGCTGTACCATATAGGTTTATAATATTGGCAGGGAAAGCTGTAACATCCCAGTTATAGTAGTGGTAGGGAATTTCAACATTAGGGATTATGCTAGTGGTAGGGTAGGCTGTAACTTGTAGGATTATACAAGTGTTAGGTTAGCTGTAACATACAGAATTACATTAGTGGCATGGAAAGCTGTAAAATGTAGGATTATAATAGTTTTTGGCAAGCTGTAACATACAGGATTATGCTAGTTGTAGAGAAAGCTATATCATGTTGGACCATACTAGTATTTGGTAGGTTATAATGTATAAGATTATACCACTGGTAGGGGAAGCTGTAACGTATAGAATTGAACTAGGCCTAGTGGAGTCAAGGGCCTCATATTGAAGGACTATACTAGTAGTAGGTAAGCTGAGACATTTAGGATTAAACTAGTGGTAGCGAAAGCTGTAGCATGCATCATTCACCAGTGTTGGGAAAGCTGTATCATTTAGGATTGTACTAGTTTTAGGGAATGCTGTAACGCATATGATTATTCTATTGGTAGGGAAAGCTGTAACATGTCGGATTAATCTAACGACAGGCAAAGTTGTAGCATTTAGGATTATAATAATGTTAGGGAAAGTTGTCGCACGCATGATTATTTTTACTAATATAAGGCAAACTGTAACATGTAGAATTATACTATAGTAAAAGTCACACAGGTCATGTAAGCATTCAACGCCGACTATTTCAGTAATGGGTGCTATATTTTAGAATTATATTCTACATAACTTTAAGTGGCAAGTATTCGCTTAATTTGAATCCTTATACATCCATATTCTTTTGGAAGGTTATTATTTAGACGCCCCGAGAAGTGCATAAAGCAAAATCAGTGTTAAAGTACGTAGAAATTTTTGGACGAAATGAACCTAAAGATGTGATTCAGTAAAATCCGGTTTGAATGCGCGCTCTGTGATGTCACAATGAAAGCTACACATATTGACAAACAAATTCGTCCTACCCTACATTGTGACGATTCCACTAGACGTGATCTTTTCGTGCGCCAACTTTAGTACATGGCCACCATTGTAAGAGTCCATAGCGATCGATAATTTTCGTCTTAAAGTTTATTTATCACAGTTAAGTCCCAGAGTATTTAAATATCAGGACTGAATACACTCTGGTTAACGAAAATTAGAATTCAATTTTAAAAGAACAATTATTATTCAATTTAAAGCGCATACATGACCCGTGTGACTTTTACTATAGCGGCATTTAAATTATAACACGAAGGATTATGCTAGTGCTATAGCAATCTGTAGCATGTAGGATTATAATAGTGTTATCTAAGCTGTAACATGTAGGGTTATACTAGTTGTAGGGAAAGCTGGGAGTACTGAGAGCTTTCATATTTAGCTGGATATGGAATATATTCGCTGACATGAAATAGGCAACGGGTAGATTTGTAAGCAAAGGTGATAGAATTTCTTTCGAGAGTTCAAAGTATAAGAAAGTAAAGTAAAATCTAACATAAAGGCCATTGTGAATCTAAGGTATTTTGCGCGAAACTTACGTGTTATGAGCATGATCCATTGTTACCCTTGTGTAGATATACCGAATAGTCGTTATTCGATTCTAGAGACTTTAACAATTCAAGTTTTACTTTTTGCCTCTGTTTCTCTCTCTCTCTCTCTCTCTCTCTCTCTCTCTCTCTCTCTCTCTCTCTCTCTTAAAAATGGGAAAGAAGACGTTTCTATTTAATAAGTCTGCTTGTACATTGAGCATACATGTCTGCCAGCGAGGAATAGTTAATAAAAAGAAATAAACATTTCGTATTTACATCTTGCATGTGTTGTCATTCTGTATATTTTAATTTATCAGTTAGATTCAAATTCATTGTATGAACGTAAATGATATGTAGATATGTATCAAATGGGTGGAGAAAATGAGGCAATATAATGTATGCACGTGTGTCGGTTATACAAGGGTTGATGTGTGCTTAGTGTCGACTATGAGGTCTACTTGTTTACCTTTAAAATTTATATGACTGGTTCACATACACATTCGTTATAATATTAGTTCATACGTTAGGTGGCATTTCTATATGTATATCCATCTTTAAAGATAAATTAGACTTACCTGGAAGCACACTATAATTCTAAAGAGTCCAATTCACGTCAGTTAGTTGCATATTGTATAAGGAATAGCAGTGAAATGTAGACACAAAACGTTCTTCGTCGCAAGTGTTCCGGCTACCCAAAGTACCGTATATCTTTCATAATTTGTGGTGAACTGTAGCTGGGATATATTCAATACTCCATCTCGACATATTTTTCAATCGTAATCTGACCTAGAGATATTTTCTGCAAAGATAATGCTTACATGGCCTGTCATGTATTTATGTCCCGGTGGGCGTATGACACTGTTTGAGGCAAACTTACAGTCAGTGATACATGAGTATAAGCATACGGTATCTTCTATTATCTCACGGCGCAATCGATAAACTTGAAAGGTTCGAAAATCCATATGCGTATATATAGGACAATAGAAAGGTAATGTAAGATAACTTTAGTTGCCTTTCCATAGACCATATATCTTCATAGTAATGTTCGTAATAAAGCAAGCCGATGAGGGAGGTTGGGTGTAGAATGATTGTATACAACATGGTCAGGGTTAATTGCATCACGAGTTCATCGAAAAGCTTGTACATCCATATTTTAAAAGTGTAGCTTTTTCGTCCGTCTCTGGATCCATCCTTCTTTCCATCAGTCCTAACTTTGTTTCTGCTTACTCACAATGATCATGCTTATTGCATTTTAACCAAATATTGTTACAGATAAAAGTTATGGATTGGAGTTCGATTATTGATATTCTTCAATGTTGGATTAAGACTCTTTGCTCATAACTGTCAGACAGATACACGAAAGGAGATCAATAACTGTGATTTTTCATTCGATTAACACCTTTACCCCTTGAGTATCAGAAAGATCAACGCACGGGGTTGGATTGTTGTCATTTGCATCTTCGATTAAGATCTTTACCCCAGAGCATCAGACAGATCAACGCAAGGAGTTCCGAATATTGGCATCGGTAGATTAAGATTAAGGCCTATCGCCCCCGATTATCAGACAGATCCACGCACGTTTCAGTGACTGTTCACGTCAATATCAGATACAAAGAGCTAAAGTGTCAGTATTCTAATCATTTTGTAGTTATAGCCATTATTTATTTACTACTATTCTGTACATAGTGTCACTGGAATATCGTCAGAAGGAAGTACGCAGCATTAAATCACACACACACACACACACACACACACACACACACACACATATATATATATATATATATATATATATATATATATATATATATATATATATATATATATATATACAGGTTAGAGAATGATGCTAATGAATCGGTGTTATATACACTCGTGTGTAGGAGATGCACTAGCATGGCGACCTAGAAATTAAATCTCATCTGTCTACAGAATTATTCCGGATTCCTATAAAAGAAATCAGGTTATATAGGATTAATCATAGATAATTACAAACATACATCAAACAGAACGGAAAATGCTGTCCCTGAATTCTACAGGAAAATGCTTGATGATACTAGCAGAATTAATTTTTAATGCAAATGAGATGCAAATCGAGGTCCAGGGTGATTGGTGCTCTTTACCCGCGCACCTGAGATCGAATCTCGGTAGTGCACGAATGATAAACTATAACATCTACGATAGTACTACTTGTATTAAATATTAATTCTGCCTAGTATTTTCAAGAATTCTCCTGTAGAATCCAGGGATGGCACTCTCCGTTCTGTTTGATGTATATTTGTGATATTCTCTCTCTCTCTCTCTCTCTCTCTCTCTCTCTCTCTCTCTCTCTCTCCACACACACACACACACACACACACACACACACGCATATATATATATATATATATATATATATATATATATATATATATATATATATATATATATATATATATATATTTACGTATATGTAATTAAATCGCTTGTATGTTAGTTTTACAATTCTTTTTTATTTTATTTTTGTTTCATTACATTTTATTGTAATGATTATTTTCAAGGGATTCGGTATTTTTTTTCTCAGTAAATTCAGTTTGTTTAGAACGTAAAATGTATTACATTGGCACTATTTTTGGCTCACTTTGGTTCATAGAGTTTGTAAACACTACGCGAAAACGATTGGCTATTGCCAAGGTCATTTCGGCCTACGTGTTAGTCTGAATAAACAATGTTTTATTTTTAAATTTATTTCAGTGTGAGGGTTTGTTCTTAGATAGGGCTATTCTAGCTACGTGACAAATGGCATTTTTTTTTATTAAGCTGTTCGATTTTTAGAGACCACGTGACCCATCTCGCGGGACTGAAATGATGTTTTAGTTGGGTTTAATACTCATTCCTAGTGAAATTATGTCAGTCGTTCTTAACACCGTGAATAAACAAGGTGTTTCTAATTGTTGTTGCCAGATTGTTTGTTTTTCATCTGTCTTT
>JAECUM010076174.1:0-15751 GCA_016617855.1 Megalonaias nervosa | reverse complement strand
GGAACCATCCGATAAAAAAATAACCACAGCGTCTTACTGGTGGTGTCTGGAATTTGTAGCTGAAACACCTCAATTAATTATTTAATACAGTATAATGATAGACGTTCAGCGATACAGATATGACCAAGTAACAACATGGCAGAATAAACTAAAAACCATCATCGATGATTATACAGCAAAAATAAAGAAATATCGTAGACGTGCGGCTGTTGTTGATATCATCGTTTATTCGGTTTCCGCGATTGTTGCTGGAACCGGCGTAGTATTATCAGCGTTGACGATGACAGCGTCGATCGTTGTAACAATCGTTGTTTCATCGTCAACCACGATCGCTGGAATATTCAATATTATCGGGAAAAGATAGATACGTGCACAAATGAAAAATTGAACGAGTACACGATGAAATTACACACAGCAACTGTAGCATATTCGAAATTATCATCGATGATTTCTTCGTCGCTCAATGATGGAATAATATCCGATGAAGAATTCAGTATTATAATAAAGATCTACAATGAAGTATTTAACCGTAGCGATGCCACGGGTAATTCGATCACGGAAATAAAGAATTTAGAGCAACAATAATATAATTATGACAACGTCATTGGAATTACTACAACAGATCGTCACAAATACTGCTCCGGGAAAAACTACAATGATATCAGCGAGTTCAACTAATCCTGAATTCAGTATTAATTTTCCGACCGCAATTCCAGCAAAAGAAATTGCATTAGCGCAATTACGTGTTTATTATAGTTGGCCAAATATTAGGTCAAAATCATTCGGTGGACTACAGCCAAATAATTCATTAGTATTTGCAAATAAAAAATAAACCCGATGGAACTCCTGATTGGCAGGTAGTTAGTATTCCAACGGGCAGTTATCAAATAGAACACATCAATGAAGAATTCCAACGCAGAATTAAATCCATCACAAGAAAAGAATAAAAAATAGCCATTACCGTCCACGAACCAACGTTATCATCGGCCATTGAAATAAATTCTCCGGATTACGCCGTTGACATTTATTAGTCTTCGATCAAGTCAGTGCTAGGATGGCCAGATATTCCTCCGGTTTATGAAGGTCCACAAGAACCACAATTAAATGAATTTTTTACAACGGAAAAAAAAATACATAAAAAAACCGGACGCTTATCTCAATGGAATTCCTGGTGTTCCTTATAGAATTGATTGGTTGGACAGAAAAGATTATACTGATACCGATGGAACATGGCTTCCTCGTTATGGTTATCATTCTATAACCGACGCTAAACGTGATCCAGTAACAAGACAGATTATGTACGATCCTGAATCCCCTGAAGTTCCCTATGAAGAACCGATCGATGGATATGTTGCTTTAATTGATTTTGAGCACAATAGTAAAATCAATGATTTAAAAAATCTATTTTTATCGTTATCACAAGTCTACGACGAGGACACAAAAAATATCATTAAAACAATACAACATTTAAAAAACTCAGATCAGATATGTACATCATTAATCGATCTTTTATCTTAAGAATGCTTGAACAAGATAAATTATCTCCAAGAGGACATTTCATGAAAGCTTTTCTTGATTATTATGGAACAACCAAAGAAAAAATCTCAACATTTACAATACCAAAACTAGATTCAGGTAGATTAAAAAAGAGACTCACCGATGTTATCGATAATTACTTTCCTAGAATTCTCGAATCGTGCAAAGAAATAGCCCCGCCATCAAATATTCTTAAATATAACAACGATCCATACGGTGGTGGGCGTCATGTTTCGCCGGGCATAGTCAATATCATATCAACGATCGCTGTCAATCTAGTATGTGATGTCATCGATGGCAGTTATCAAATTGACACTGAAAAATCCAACCAAGCTCAACAGGGATACGTTTTGTATTCATCTACACCTCAAGTTCCACCAGGGTATTTGATTGTATCAGAACCAATTAATCCCGTTTAAGATGTCATAATCCGTGGTTATCTCCGATAAATTATAAATTAACTGATCAACAGGGACATTTACTCGACCTTAGATCGGAAATTTTAAGTATTAGATTGTATGTGAAATCAGCATAATATCTCTGAATCATCAAGAAGCAAACAAAAAATATAATCGGAGATAAAATAATTTTTTTTTTTTTAATTCTCCCAGGGATTCTGCTTAGCCATTACCATAGTCACTAATCCAGTATTATCTTCACTGTCACTGTTGCTTTCACTGGTAACAACCCTTTCAGATTCTGTCATTGACATAATCTTTCGCAGTTGATTACACGACTATTCACTAGTTTTCTCGTTTCGTATTCGCGAGATAATTTTAGTCTTATTTTTTCAATAGCATTTGCGAGTGAAATAAATTCTTTAACTTGCGTATCATCAACCTTTGCTAAAGATTCTATCATCGATCGATAAATTAATTTCATAAATCTATAATCGGATGGTAGTGTATATCTGTTTTCAGTTTTTCGTTGTTGTAATGATTCAAAATTACACATGACTTTTTGAGGATCAAGTTCATCAGAGAGTTTTATACCATCATGTTGTAGTTGCTCAATTGCATCAATAACAGCGTTGATATTTTCGTGATTCATTATATAAAAAGTCATTTATTTAAATAAATTTATTTTTCTGAATTAATTTATTTCTGAATTCATTTTTCTGAATTAATTTAATAATTTTGTTGGGGTAATTACACGACTGAAGTTGAAGAAATCTAGCAAAATTTAATAATCTGATGGGGTAAATACACGACCAAAATTGAGGAATTTTGACGAAATTCATTGATTTTGATGGGGTATTTGCACCACTAAATGAAGAAATCTCAGCAAATTTCACTGATTTTCACTTTTTCATAAAAATAAAATAATTTCAGAAATATATTATAAAATAAAATAATTTTATGAAATATTCCGTAAAATTAAGAAAATACAGCAAATCTGAGTAAATTTATTGATTTTGATGGGGTATTTGCTCGACTAAGCGAAGAAATTTTTAACAAATTTCATTAATTTTGATGGGGTAATTGCACGACTGAAATTGAAGAAATCTAGCAAAATTTATTAATTTTGATGGGGTAGTTGCACGACTAAATAAAAAAATCTCAGTGAATTCATGATTTTTCTGAATAAGTATATTTCTGATAATTTCAGAACACAAGAATAAAAAAAAATAATTAATTTATAATGCATGGATTATTCTTTCTTGTGTATTCTCGCTCTGAATTTTTCTTGTAATCGTCGGTGCGCACGTTTATCACGTGAGACAGACATGACTGAACATAATCGCGGTGAAAACCCTTTTCCTGCGTAAATTTTATCATTGAATTCTATATTAGTAATATCATCTCTTTCAGTAATCTTGACTTTAGTCCACGGAGGTAATTTATCAGCAATACAGATTTTATCTCTGTCGTAAATAATTGAATTCGTATCCATTATTATTAATTATGTATTTTTAATTGTTAGCAGCATATCTAAATTTGATCTTCTGATTGAATTTTTCCGAAAATGCTGATTTAGTTATATTATCTGCAACACGTTGTACTGAAGGCTTGACAATATCAAAATACTTACCAGCCAAAGTCATCGATGGGAAGATTATTTCTTCACCTGTTTCTGTGTTTGTGGATATAACTGATCTTGGATATTTATTACCATGACCGGCTCTTCCTGATTTACAACTCTGACTTTGTGTAACGATACGTAAATTTTCCAAAGAATTATCTCTCGGATCTGAATTGATATGATCGACTACAAATCCGTTTTTCATCGGGCCATAAAAACACTCAAATACAAATCTATGTGAGAGATAATTTTTATCTTTTCCAACACGAAACATGCAATATCCAGTATTAATAATAGAACCGACTGGGGTTTTTTTTCGTTGACAGTTTCTGATTATACCACTACGAGATGCCTCGTAATTCTTAATGATGGGATGTTTCACAAACTCATTCTGCTCCATTTATATATATAATATCATTCTTCTAAATGAATATTCTGAAATCTAACCAAATAATCATTTATGGTTTTAAACGGAGATGCCGATTGTCCATATTTCTCACTGTAATACCGCTTCATCTCTCTATATTTTTACCGCCACATTGCACGCATAATTGAGTTTTTCCTCTGACTCCAACACCGCATCGAACGCAAGGTTTTGGTCCTGCGAAAACTCTGCATGTGGTATCCGCAGAACTCTTTTACACGTGGTTTATTGCAGCGAAATGAAAACCCGATCATTAACCAGTTGCATTTCTTATTTGTTTGTATCATTATATTATGACCAAAAATCTAATTAAATACATCCTGTCTTAATTATCATAATGGAGGAATTTAAGAGACTGTCCGTAATCGAACCCTCTAGAGCAAGATTTAATCTTGATAAATTACCAAAATCCAAATCTAAATACTCAATGCAAGACCTAGCTTTGATGAATGATGATATAACCGATCGTATTCGTGAAGCTAAGAAGGAATTTTACAAAGATGGTGCTACTCATACTTGGTCGACATTTAGAATCAGAGATACCGTCGACACAAAAATAAATGACGAACGAGGAAGAAGTATTATCAATTACCTTGATAATCAGCTATATATTATTCTGATCAAATTTATTGTGCAGACGGATGATGATATTTGGATTATCCGTGATAAACGTGAACCTGTCAGAGTAACACAATCAGGACAAACTGTTATATTGGATAAAAAATCCAAGCCAGGTATATTAACCGGTATTGATAAACCGTATTTTGAACGAGCATATCCTGTAACCGCAGTTGTTTATGCGATATATCCGTTAAATGATAAACCCAGCGTTGAAAATCTTAAACCGATGAAACTTTCCGTGACTACATCACGGTTAAATTGTGTAGCTGAGCAAGTTAGGAAACATTTCAAAAAAGCAATACGTGGAAATGGCTTAACAGATATACGACGTAAAAAAATAAATACATGGGCAGAAACAGTTAAGAATACTGGAGCATCTATCAAAGACGTCGCTGAACTAGAAAAAAATTAAAATTTCCAATAACAGTAAAAACACTAACCGGAGAGATTTGATATGCGTCAAAATACACATCAAGAGGAGCTCCAATAACAATCATTGATCATAATACACATGCATGGACTAATGCTGTAGCAATATTTCCACGAGATAGAACAGTCAGATTTTATAACGATTATATATTCGATGCTATCAGAAATATCAATAAGAATGAACCTGTATCTGGTTATTTCAGAGTTCAGAATCCGTGAATTACGATCAATTTGTAAAACCCAATGGAGAGATTTACAGTAAAGAATCTGTCCATGAAGAAATGAAGAATCTTGCACTGAAATATGATTCTGATGATGTTGAAGTTGAACGATTATTGAATAATTGTTTTACAGTTCCATCAGTTGCTGCTCACTTCGCTCAGGAGAAAAATTCATGGAAACCAACACGATCAGAATTCTTTGAAGATATTCAACATAGTTGTGTCGAATATGGACATGGCGGATTATGGAATACCAAATACGATCATCGTAAAGTTATATCGGTTGATATGGTTGCGTGTTATCCTGGGAGTTTTCTTGGATACGGAGACTGTTCTGAATATTTCAAAAGATTCGGACATCCGACACATGAAATGACAAGAGTTGTGATAAATGGACCATTACCTGATTTTGATTTAACTGGATTCGCTTGTGTAAAATCATTTAAGTTTCGTAATAATCTTCATCCTATTGTCTATGCATAGTTTGGTAGACATTTCTCAGAAAAATATTGGGTTCCAATAGTGCTATTACAATACATGCTTGATACTGGAATCTTAGTGTAGTTGAGCGTAAGTGAAGCTATTATATCATATCATCCGCAGAAACAAGTTTGGTTACCACAACAAAAGAAATATTCACCGACAGATCCAGGTGAAGATTGGGATAAAACTGATTATGAAAATAAAGTTGCAAAAGATCTCGGCAGAAAAATAATTGGTAAATTTACTCAAGGTGGTTCATATGATCATAAACGACATTGTGCAAGATTAATCATGGATGATGCTGAATTAAATTTTATAATTACTGATACAACGGAAAAAAACACATTTGTGAGTCGGAGTAATGCCTATTCATCAGACGGAATTAAATTAGGTACAATCGTGAGTTATATCGATGGTGAGTCTCGGCAATTTACCCATTTAAGATCCTATATGCTCGCTTACGTTTCTATAAATTTATTATCGATGATAAATAAATTTCCTGATTACGCCGTTAGAGTTGCTACGGATTCATTTTATATAAATAGCGCGTACATGGATTTAGTAAAACCATTACTCGGTAGTGATGAATGGGGATCATGGAGAATAAAACACGAAAGCATACTCGATTATTCTGAATCAGCAGACGTTGATATCAAAGACATATATTACGGTAAGGACAATCAAATGCCAGTATCAACAGCACCATCTGTATTTGATCCCGTGGCCAGACATAAAACCATCTATCTAAATGGACCTGGAGGTTCTGGTAAAACAACACGTGCCATTGAATTATTTCATCAGAGTTCAGATATGATTGTGTTGACACGTACACACAGACTAGCAAGAGAAATAAAACAATGGGAAATAAAATCATGTACATATCATAGTTTCTTCAGATGGTGTGGAGATACATGGACACCTGCGCGAATGGGTGAGAAATATATTCCCAAAATCATCATCTGGGATGAGATTTGTACGATGTCGTTAGAAACACTAAGAATATTTCTTAATTGGTTATTAACGAAAAATACTGCAGTAATTATGTGCTGATATCATGGTCAACCACCACCTTTCGTCGGTCAATCTCCACATGAGTGGTTAAAATCATTTGTGGATTATTATGAAGAAATAAATGATGATTATAGAGATATTGATGAACTCTCAAAGAATTTAAAAGATTATTCAGACTACAACCAGATAGAATACAATGTGAAATAGCGCGTGAAATAATTCCAGAAAATCTCATCGATGATTTCTGGAATCTGTGGACACCAAATGATTTAATAGTTGCGAGTAGAAAAATAATTCGTGATGAATTAGAGGAGAAATTATGTATGTCACACAAAGAAAAATTCTCAAATCTACTTCTGCCATTGTGTTATCGCCCAGCAGATACTCGACTACAGAATGTCGATATTGAAATTCCAGGATCAAATGAAAAACAGAATCTTGTGTTAAATGATATTGTTTTAGTTGATGTTGATGTTGTTGAAAGCGCGTTGAGTATGAATAACTCACCGTGGAAATTGGGATATGCCATAACGATTCACTCTTCACAAGGACTAACTACTACTGATGCAAATATCTGGATTGTCGATGACAGAATCGAATGGTCAATTTTAGTTTATCTCGCAGTATCTAGAGTCAGGAGAATATCTCAACTGCACAGAGTTGTCATAGATTCCACAGAAAGTAATAATCAAACTGTTAGTGTTGAAGTAATACGAAAAAAATTATCTAGTTATAAACGATGTGATAAAAAACTAATCGTGATTTTGATATCGATGTTGAATTTATTATGACGCTAAAAAACAACAGAATAATCGTTCTATAATTTGTAATTGTCACATGTTGTGGAAGTATTCGAGTAATAATCCAAAACAATTTACCGTGGATAGAATTACTAGTGATCTTGGTCATACACGTGGTAATGTCATATTGACATGCCTTGAATGCAATCGACGTCGGGGTTCCAGTTTACAAAAGTGAACGCGGTGGTAATTGTTTTTCTTCAGGAATTACTTGTAATTATTCACGTACAAATCCACGCTGAGGAGCAGTTGAATCTAGTCTGTAGATTGCAGGTCTACCTGTGGATCTAATCACGCTAGAAATTTTATGTGTAGTCACACTCCAGATAGGATCAGTTGCTCTTTTTTTACCCCCTTCGAGTTCACCAGGTTCATATAGATATCTTTTAGTCACATTGCATAATACTGGTTGAGATTGTATGATTTTGTTCCGAGGTTTTATATATTTTTCCGTAATCGCATCAATCGGTTTCATAGAAGTTGCACGAGTAATCTCATTATTTAACGCAGCTATCACACTCGGTAATCTTGCAACCCATTCACGAGATCTCATGTCGCTCTGAATTATTTCCTTTGCATACTGATATCCAAATAACCGCTCAGCGAGTGTTCGATTAAATCTTTCAACGATTGCCTGATCACGATGAATTGTAGTGTGTCCTCGTCTGATTTTGACATTATGTTGCTTCATCAGCAATGATACTTCACCGAGAAATTCTTTGCCAGGATCAACCTGTAATAATTGTGGCCATCGTAATGGTCCTCGCTGATAAATTCGTTTAAACGCAGATGCAACTTCAGATGTTGTTTTTGTTGATAATGGTTCTGCTTCTTTATATCTACTTGCAACGTCAACGACAGTCAACGTGTATTTGTATGTGCGTGATTGACGTCTACTTTTAACGGTATCGTGTGGTAAAAATAAAATATCTGCTTGATGAACTTCATTAGGAACCCTGACATCAAAATACGCGTGTTGAATTCTTTTAGGTGGTGGTAGATATATTTGCCATATTGCTTGTCGTGATAACCACGCTGCAGCAACAGCACGTGAGACTTTTGCTGCTGTAGCGAGTTTACTAATCGCTGATCTGCCCTTCCAATATTCTTTTGGGCTATAATAAATGGACTCCATTATAATAATCACATAATTAATTACCAGCCCCTAGCATTATTTTACCTTTCATAGCAGTTTTTACAAGAAAACTAGCGAGTTTTTCTCTGAGAGATTTATTCTTTATAGAATTTAACGCGTGAATCAATTTTACATCTGCGAGATGTCGTTGTTGTAAATCATTAGTCTTATACGCGACATCATGAATATGACACGCTTGATTAATAGCATTTATTGGGTATTCTCCTGGTTTTGGTTGATTTTGATCATCAAGCCGAATATCAAGTCCAGTTCCAGGACCACAATAATTGTATCCGGGTAGATGTTTTTACCCGGGATACTTCGCCCACGGAACCCCTAGTAATTTTCCCAACGAAGCAGCGATATCACCTCCTGTCTTTGTGCTAGACGAAATAAATTTGTATTTTTTTGTACCACATTTTTCACACTTACCTGTGAGTGCACACCTTTTATTTTTTGTTATTGCTGTTGTTAATCCAGTGGTGGGGGTGATTGCCTTGCATCGAACACAATATAAATGCATGCTATTTATTATCATGGATACAACTGACTTTTCAGCGACACGAAAACAAGAACCAGTCAAGCATCACCCAGCTTTGCCAAATTTCTATTAGGGCAATCATAATAGGTCCATCTGGATCAGGGAAAACACAATTATTGCTTAATTTTATAACGAGTTGGCTCAAGTGGGATAAGTTATATTTAGTAGCTCCATCCGTAGATGATCAAAGATGTTATGAAGTACTTAAGGATCTTAATGAAAATGCAAAGTCGTTTAATGAAAACGGCGACAATATTATTGATTTTATTACTGATATTGATGAAGCCCCATCCGTAGATGACCTTGACGGATTTATTAACAATCTTGTAGTATACGATGATGTGATGCTGGATAAACAATCAAATCCTGCCCGGATATTTTCCAGAGGCAGATATAAAAACACAGACGTGATTTTTGTTACCCAGCGTTATACACAAATACCTGAAGTGATCAGAGACAACTGCAATATTTTAGTTGTATTTAACGGAGTTGATAATCATACGCTGCAAAATATTTATTATACTTGGTGTTCAGGGGATATGGATATGATCAAATTTAAAAGTTTCTTTGCACACGCGCAAGCTACCCCACACGGATTTATCACAACAAATTTACATGATCCTAGGTCGAGGTATCGTATAGGTATTGATAAAATTTTTGGTCCTTGATGCGTTCAGCGCAGTGTGAAAACGATAAGTGATATTTCCCAATTCTAAATTTCCAACACAAACGGTTCAGCGCACGTGAAAATTATAGATAAATTTGCTAGACTACAGAAAAATGGTAATAATTCTATCAGGTAAACGATAGAGTAATTAAGAAATTATTTCCCCTTGACTAAGTCAAGGATATATATAGCGTAACCATGCAACCGGTTTTCGACGTTCTCGCGCGTGGTAGTCCTGAAAAACGGTATTATTTTACAATTGTAAGTAATAGTTTCCTACCTATACAGGCATGTTCTGCGTCAATGACTTCGATCCTCAGCCCAGCAGTGACGTGATAAAATCACGAGGAATAAATAAATCTATAATGGACCGGCATCTTAACTGCGCAAATGAACAGAAGCCATATATATCGCTCACAACACAGTAATATATCCCTGTGTGAATGAATGAACAGCGGTTATATATAGAACTTGCGTATCGCCTGCAGCAGATTGCAAACTGTATTCAGTATTGATCTATGCATGTTATTTTATTTCCTGCACACGCGGTTCTCAGGAATGCAGTGTATTTTTATCCTTGACTTAGTCTGCGATTATATCCTTGACTGTGTCAAGGGGGGCAAAAATGTGTAAGACTGTTGTAGATTTCGCTATTTATTTTATATTTTATTCAGAATCTGTTAAGTATATACTAATCGCCCTTGACTCAATCAAGGGGAATTTCCTGGTAGATAACTATATAATTATTTTTGAAACATATATTTGTAACTGGAGATCATAGTGTATTGGTTAACGCGTCTGACTCTCGTACTTGAGGCCCGTGGTTCGATTCTCCGTACCGGACATATGTCGGGGGTGGCGTTAGGATGCCATTTCCTAAATAATTGGGGGCGCAAGCAAGCCCCAAGAGATTTCATGTCCCCCTCGCCAACGTCAAACAACGTGGCAAGTGCCGTTTTGCACTTACCCCGGGGTTTGATTTTTTTTTTGGGGGGGTGGTTGTTACATGAAATCGATATGCCTGGACAGCCCTCTGAATTTCTAATATTCCGTTTCGCACATTAGAAATTCGGTGGGAGTGTGTCTATGCGCTTGCGCCCCTAAAATAAACAGCAGGATGATGTGAGCTCGTAACCTTGTGACCTCACTGAAGGGTACCCCACACAAGGGCATTCAGAAAGAATGTCACCAGACAAAGAAGTCTCGTAAGTTGCCTGTGGGTTAGAAGAAAGACCTTAACCATGAAGAGTGCCTGTGGCCTTAAGGCCCTAACAAGGACTCTTACGGTAAAGGCTTCACTGGTCAATGAAGGGACCCCGTGGAATGGCTGCTATTTATTTTTATTTATTCAGGATACTTCAAAGTCGATAAATCATTAGTTTTAGATCGACAGCAGCAGGGAGGGTGCGACCACATGTATGTGATTTTTTTGGGGGTTCCATTTTTCAAAAATAAAGGCTCTATGGAACTGTTATGTTCGTAGTCCCTTTGTTTCAAACATAATCTTTTTTGATTCTCGCAGAAACCCTTATTTTTCAAAATTAAAGGCTCTACAAAAAGTGGTCTGTTCACCCTCCCTGCTGCTCATATGATTACTGACTGCGAATTTGATATGATGAATAACATTTACTATGAGGCAACTGGGACGACGACACCCCCAGTGTATCCACCACTACTAGCCTCGGGAAGACCCAATATAGAATCAAGAGAATAAATAAATTGCAAACCGAGAAATTCGAGGATTACTAGAACAAATAGCTGTTAATACAGCACCGTCAACAACGACTATGATAGCCACGGCTTTAACGAACCCAGAATTTGATATCAGTTTTCCTACACCGATTCGAGCACCGAACAGTAGTTCTCTTGAAATAGCACTGGCACAATTGCTAGTGTATAATAGTTGTCCCAATATTAGATCAATATTAGATCAAAATCGTTTGGCGGATTTCCAGCCAATAATTCACTGGTATTTGCGTATAAAAATAAATCGGATAGAACCGGTGCACAAGTGCCTGATTGGCAAACCGTTGGCATACCTACTGGCAGTTATTAAGTCGAACAAATCAGTGATGAATTTCAACGTCGAATTAAATCCATCACAGGAAAGGAATCTAAAATTGCAATAACGGTACACGAGCCAACGTTAAGTGCTACGTTATAAATATCCACCAGCGAGTATACCGTGGATATATATCAATCATCGATACGTCAAGTACCTGGATGGCCAGAAGTGGCACCCCCAGCACCAACACCACCCCCAGCACCAACCCGTGACGAATTTACAATTCGATTGCAAGCATTTAGAACCCCACCGAAATATCGAAACCTTCTTATATGGGAACCCGGTAACAAAAAAATCCCTGTAATTGCCGCTGTTCGTATCACGGGCGGTACTGCGAGCAATCCATAGGTGTATGTGGATCACAACATACTTAACATATGGGACGACGTCAACGAAGATTATAAAATCGGTATAGCCGGACGACGACTCACTGATGACATCTCGCTCGAACACAAGTTCATGCAGAAACAATTATAAAAGTTGTTAGCGCAGTACGCGCTCGAATATCCCAACGATGACCTTTGACAGTAAATCATTACTACGATGCAACATCTTAACGTTGTGGTCGCTGACGCTGACACGTTCACCGGTCGATGTTAGATACAGTAACACAACCAGTCGAACGAGTGCAGGTGTACAGTGATGCGTTGCAGCGTTTGGACGCTGGGGCGGGGTCTGGGTACATGAACAGGTTTCTCGAATATTTTAATATCAACGAAGCCGCACTACCAACCTTCAAATTACCAGGACTTGACATCGATGGAATGGAAAAAATCTGTCACCGGTATCATCACCGAACAGTTTCCTGCTATCGTCACTGCATCGCAGAAAAGTTTGAACACAGCAACGATACTCAGACACAATAACGGGAACGATGGGGTGGTCGCTGGTCGCTATGTATGCCCTGGTATTGTCATGATCACTTCTACGAATTCGGTCAATTTAGTTGCAGATGTTGTAGAAGGGAGTTATCACGCAGACCTTAAAAAATCAAAACAAACAGCCCAATGCTATGTTGTATATTCTTTTACACCCTAGACCCCACCGGGACACCTGATTAATCTAGTTTCCGTCAATCCAGTGTATTTACGAACGCATCACTCCTCTTTGTCTCGAATACACTTTCGCCTCACAGACCAAAATAATTATCTTTTGGACACTAGAAATGAAGTGCTCTCGATCAATGTTTATGTTCGAGATAGTGTCATGTAATAAAGATAGACACTCGCACACACACAGAAACAAACAAAAAAGAGGTAAAAAAGAGTTATTTTTCCCCCCACCAGCCAGTGTTGACAACTACGATTGCTACAATTGCACTCAATGGCTTTGTTTAGCAGCCGCTCGGTAGGTTACGTAACATTCCAGTGGGCGGCAGTCTATGAATGAAAACCGCAACTCTACACACGCGACTTTCCAATCTTCTCAGGTGCCACAATTTTCCCCCGCTAAGCTAGTTAGCGATTTTGTTGTTTACAATGAATCGGCTTTGCTTTCAAGCATAAATTTATTTAAATGTCTTAATTTAAAATTAATATTTTTTTAACTTCATATTCAGTAGATAACGCCGACCTAATTTTTTCAATCGCGGCTGCCAGTGGGGCGGATAAATAAATATGTGAATCATCCACATGCGCAAGAGATAACCTCATCGCATGCTGAATTAATTTAATAAGAGGGTATTCCCCAGGGAGAGTATACTTCCCTTCGGATTTTCGTTCTTGGATTGTTTCAAATTCATCCATGATAGTTTGGGGGTCAAGTTGTTCATTCAGTTGTATAATAATAACCCCCCCCCCGCCACTTTCAGTGGAAGACGACGGATTATTATTTAATCGCTCAATCTAAAAAATAATCGTATTCATATTTTCCTAATTCATTATAATAATAAATATTTGTTTGTTTAAATCATAGTGTCATTGAAACAAATAGCGATTATTAGTTAGTTAGGGCGCGCTTTGCGAGTCCCGCAGCTAGCTCCTCGAGCAACCAGCGTTGACATTCAGTGCTTGACACTGGAAATGCTATTCTCCCAGTGTTCACACGCACTTTCTATTGTGGTTAGGTCAGGTAGTTCACGCAACGTTCTAATCCAACTATCGGGGCCACAACTTTCCCACGGTACTACTACTGTGTTTATGAATACTCTGCCGTCGTCGCATACTGAATTTTTATTCGCTGATTATATTTCTTTGACAATGTTGAGTTGATTACATGATTTGCAACATGGTATACTGAAGCTTGGTCAATACCGAAGTGCTTGGAAGCTGAATACGTCGATTGAAATAATCGCTTTTCACCTGTCTGTAGATTTACGGACACTACACGCCGTGGATACCTCATCCCACCTCCGCAACCTTGCTTACAGTTTTCACTTTGTGTAACAATTTCAAGGTTTTTCAGACAATTATTAAGTTTATCCGAATCAATATGATCCACAACAAGACCTCGCCCGATCACGCCATTATAACATTCATAGATAAACATGTGACAGATATAAGTTTTTTCCCTGCACCAAATCTGAGATAGCCAGCATTAATAACCGAACCGACTGTTTTTTTTTATTCCACAATATCTAATCACACCCTCGCGCGATGCTTTATAATTGTTGATAACAGGATGTGTTCGAAACGCTTGCGGTTCAACTGCTTGTGTTCCAACTTTATCGTCGCTGTTTCCTTGCTCCATTTGTATAGCAAAAATAACTTTTTAATTATAATCGATCGAAGAAGCAAAAAAAAAAAAACAAAAAAAAAAAAAAAAAAAAAAACAAACAAACAAAAAAAACAACAAAACAATGTGGCACTGGATCAGCGACTTTACTCAGGGTCGCTTGATACTAGTATCCTTGATACATCATCAAGGCAGGTCGTAGCTGATAAATCAGTCGGGGATGTTGATCCCGAAAATCTAGTGATATAGTCGCATCCTTGATGCCAGAATCGTTGATGTTGACATCACGGACACTGGTGTCATGGATTGGAGTGTTTTTCATATCGTAATACCGTTTTAGTGCTTTGTGTTTTCTATCTCCACACTGCACACACAACATCGTCGCCCCCCGGACCCCTTTGTTACATTTCAAACATGGATTTGGTCCTTGACTCCTCTGTCATACACTTTGCATATGATACGCACAATAAGTGTTGTAACACGCTTTCGCACACGGGGTGGTGGATCCAATAGACAATCATTTGCAATTATTATTTGCTCGAGCCATTTGTATCTGAATTAATTGAAGTTAATTTAAAGATATATTTTCCTTAATTACATAATTGAGGAATTTACACGATTATCTGCGATAGGGCTCGGGGCCCTTGGTCCCCAGAGAGGACGATTCGATCTTGACAGATTGACAATGACACCCCCAACAGCGGGTCTAGCAGCTGGGGGTCATTTGAAATTACTTGATCGTACCCGTGTGGTCAACATTGAGAGTCACACCCATGTCGTTGGAAGACAAAGACACCACTCAGAATGCTTACCCTCCCAGTGCTAGTCACCAGACTGATGCTGCCATGAATGACCAACGAGCAGCAAAAATCGTGAATTATTTACAGGACGGACAAAAAAGAAATTTTTTTTTTCAGAATAGAATTTATCGTTGCCGTGGTCGACGACGTCAAGGGCGATGTAACTTGGATTATCCGTGATAAACGTGACCCTGTTCGTGTTCACGAAACCGCGGGGGCGCTAGCAACAGAGATGGGGGGTGGGGTGGGGTGGCTGTGTTAGATAGAAATTCCAGACCAGGAATGTTAACTGGGGTTGACCAACCCTATTAGAGAAAGCATAT